>PVJD01006916.1:0-91262 GCA_004026545.1 Mormoops blainvillei | reverse complement strand
TGGGCACAAGGTTTCTTTTGGAGATGAAGAATATATTCTAGAATTAGATAGTGGTGATGGTTGCACAATTTTGTAAATATACAAAAAAACTATGGAACGGTATACTCACAGAGTAAATTTATGTTATGTGAACTATACGTCAACAATGCGGTTGTTTAAAAAAAAATGACGTAGATTTAAGGGAGCGGAAGGTGAAGAAAGGGAGATAAATAAGCACAGACAACTTTTCCAAGGAGTTTTGCAAAGAAATCAATAGAGTAGCTCCAGAGGAGGGAGAAAATCACTCTTTGAGAAACACTGGTTTAAGGTTACTGGGCCTACTAGTTTCTACAATTATTACTATCATTACTAGTGGTAATTGCAGCATTAACATTTATTAAAAGCTTACTACATGCTGGTCTCTGGGCTTATTTACATCCACATGTTAATTAATCCTACAATATTCCCAAGAGATACTTAATAAATGCATGACCATTTCTAGGTGACGATTAGACCCAAGAGGTTAAATGACTTGCCCAAGTTCCCGCAGGGAGTGAGTGACCAAGAGCTGACACCTGAAACCGAGTCTGTCATCAGACACCATGGTGTTTGCGCTTCACCAAATGGCGCCATCACTCAGGAGGCCACCTGCTTCTCCCCATTCCAAAATGAAGGACACCTCCTCCCTGTGGTCTCTCAATGCCTCTCCCAAGGTCTATGATTTCTCAGTAATGTCTTTGATCACACCCGTTAAGTCCTTTCAGGATCACGGGATGCGGTTTGCCTTCACCTGGAGACTTGAATTAACTTAGAGCAAGGGTATTATCGTCACGTTCCATTTCCACCTTTCTTCTTCCTAGTTGAAAGCCATACCCAAAATACTACATAGATTAACAAAGTTGTTCAATGTCAAGTCTTTCCCCTCCTTATTTATTAATTTTATGGAATTTACACCAAGTAGAAGATTCCCCCTTTCTTGGTTCACCTGCCTCAGCAACTCTCAGCTCTAAAAGCTCTTTCTGTTGTCTCTAGGTTTTTCTCCAAAGGTAGGAGCTCTCTATACTGTGATACCCCAACGACATTTTCCTAGGCCCTGCCTCGTTTTTGCTACCTCTGCTTCTCCCTCCATCCCTCTGAACACATCTACTTTACCTGAGGATGGTCAGTATAGTCACATGGATGTCTTTGTCTTGGTCAGAATACACTGCAATTCAATTATAGTGGATAAAATCTTGGTGTGGGAAAGGGCAGGGAAGGCTAGAGCTCTACCCTCCTCCATAACTGGTGTCAGGCAACCTCCACCAGCTGGTCCAGCAGGAACCCCTCTCCCTCAGATGTGCACTGAGCAATGGCAGAAGGTAAATCTGACTATAAAGAAAAACGAAAGCACTGCTGCGGTAGCCAGACAATGACTCCCTCCGAAAGGTCATATCGTAATCCCACACTCGTAAATGTGTTAGATTCCGTGGTAAAGGAGGAATAAGGCTGCGGGTGGATTGAGGCTGCTACTCATCTGCCCTTAAAATGGGGAGAGTATGAATGACTCTGGGCTATCCAGTTGGGCCCAGTGTAATCACAAGGGTCCCTAGAAGTGGAAGAGGGTGAACAAGTCAAACTTTAAAACTTTGTTCTTCAAAGGATACCATCAAGAAAGTCAAAAGACAATCCACAGAATGGGAGAAAAATTTTGCAAATCATACATCTGATAAGATACTTGTATCTAGGACATATAAGAAAGTATTTCAAATCAATAAGAAGACAAACATCCCAACTAAAAATAGTCAAAGGATGAATAGAAATTTCTCCAAAGAGGGTGAATAAATGGCCAATAAGTCATATGGTCAGAGTTAGCAGATCCTTTTTCCACAAGAACATCCTAAGAATCTGCCTCCCTCCCTTCCTTTCTTCTGTTTCCCCCTAGAGGCAGATGAGAATACTTAGAATCAACAGAAGTAAGATTTCACAGCATGGAGCACACTACTGGTTAGGGGGACAATATAGTTTATTGCCCAAAGTGAAACTTTCAGGAGCAAAAGGAGGCACTGTTTATAACTACACTATAGGCCTAAATCTTGACTGTTCCAAATAAACCAAGGTATATATCACTCAAAATAGTAGTTATTTAATTGGGAAGTCTGATAGCATAACAAAGATGGGATCTGACATCCTCTTAACTTGACTTAGAATCGCAGTTCTGCCACTTTGACCAATTTAGTGACTTTGGGCAATTCACTCAATCTCAGTAAGCTTCAGTTTCCTCATTTGGGAAAATGGAAACAATAACTGTTCCTATATCTTAGTGTTGTGGTAAGGATATGATAATAGAGACATATGCACAGTTGCTAGTATAAAATGTTTTTATGTAAATGATAGCTAATGTTATAACTGAGAATAACTTACAAATGGAAACTCTAAATGTGTAAGGAAAAGTTTTTACCTTATGAGAAAGACATAATTAAATGTTACATCAATGTTCATTCAAGAAGTGAACTACATTTGGGGGATTCTTCTAAAACCCACTGGGATTGCCATGTGGGTCTAGACACCAGGCATGCCTCATTTATATTGTTCAACGAACAGCCTCAGAGTAGTGGCTGATGCATTTATTTCCATGCCTTTGCTTCCTACGTTGTATACTGTAGTTAGGCTGCTATTATAGAAGTAAAGAACGTGAGACTTCTTTTCAAGGCAGTAAATGGTTCTGTTTGGTGGAAACAGGATGTTCTGTCCTCTGCAAGTCAGGAAGGAATGGGAGGTGGACACTGAAAATCTATAGTAATCTAAGAGACTCTATTGAAGGAGCAAAAAACTAGGGGCAAGATAATAGGAGGGAGATTGTTAATTCTTCATGCCCATATGTTTCTCTCCACATGGCAGTAACTCTACCACCATTCTTCCCTTTAATTCACTTAGTCAAGGAAAGTGGAAGAAGCCACTTGAACGTAATTGTCTCTTGCTGCTCCTGTTGGGGCCTATTACACAAACAGTAGGGATATTTCTCATTTCCTTCTGTTTACCGCAGTAAGATTAAAAAAAAAAAAAGGAAATGGAGGAGGAAAAGTTTTCTCAGCACTTGCTGTCTTAATCAATAGTGATTTCTTTGCCCCAGAGAAAATGGTTTTTAAACAAAATGGGTACATTCTCATAAGCATCATCACCATCTTATAAACACATTGTTGAATAGGAAAGGTGATGGAACCATGACAACAGTTCCCATTTCCTGCTGAACTGAGCACCCATGTGCCATCCACATTTTATTTTTCTGCTCATTTGTAATCAGTGCTTCCTTTATAAAGACAGATGATAGAAAAAGCGAGGTTTCTTCTGTGCACCCACTTTTGAATCTGTGAGCAATAGGAGAGGAAGTTGATCTACTTTTCATCTGTTCTTTTGTTCTGAATTTCATTGGAAGAGTTCCTCAGAACAAAGAAAACAAAAATAATCTCTCCTGGGTTTACCCAAAGCCTATCACAGCATCTGGTTCAGTCCAGTACTTGGGGGAGAGGATGAGCTACCCTCCTGCCTGCAGTGTGGAAGGAGGGGAAATTGATTGGCAAAACAGATGCACTGACACTTGCTGATGTTTGCTCAGTTCCCTGGGCTTCTACCCCCCTAGAGGAGAAATTGAAGAAGAACCTGACAATTATTTCCACCTCATGAGCTGAAAGCCAAAAGGAATGGACACGCACCCAGCTCTAAGAGTTCAGCGACACTTTACACAGCATCGGACTCCATCATCTTGCTTTTCTTTGACTTGAAAAGACCTTAATTTTTAGAAAATTTGAAACTTAAAGCTGTCTGGTTGCTAAAAGCTCCTTTAAACTGGCATTGTGGTTTGGATAAACTGGCATTGTGGTTTGGAGCCATACATCATTGAGGCCGTGATGCTCAGCTGATATACTGCACCTATATATCATAAGAGCACCATCCCTCTCATGATATATTATTATAACTCAGTGATGTACGGCTTAAAAACACAAGTATAAGCCACAAAACTCTACAGGGTCTCCACAAATCCTGGGAAGTGTTTTCAGAAACTGAATTGGTTCTTTATCATTTTTTTTCTCCCTTAAAGTTTCTCAACTCGACTGGGACAATCTGGGCACACGGAAAGCACTGTAGCCTCTGTTTCACGAAAGGCATACCAGCTGCTTCGGCATTGCCCATATCCTAAAGGAAGGGACTCATTACCAAGAGGGCTAGAAGCCATCCTGATGCCTGTGCATTTTGACAGACTACTAATTTTATCCCGAGTTGCTTATGTGAAGATGTTCTCGAGGCCCTGTGAACAGCCGTACTTTCGGTGACATTTATTTCAAAACTAAGTAGCTGGCAGTGTTTTCATACTGACCCTAAATCAGTAGCAGAAGGTGAGGTTTTCCCAAATCAAGTAAGGCAGAATCCAGACCTGAAGAAAACACAAGCTTTGGGGCTGGTGGTAGTCCAGAGTAGAATATATTTAGTAAGGCTCACTGCAGAACCAAGCCTTCTGGTTCAGAGCAAAGGAAAAGAATATATTCAGTCTCATAATATACACTGTCTTGAAATATAGTAATTGCTAGAATTTACTGAATATTTGGAATATGCCAGCATTGGTCTAAACACTTTACCTACAGGTTTCATATAATATGCACAATAATCTTATGCATTAGGATGTTGGCATCTTCTCCACTTGAAAGAGGAGGCAAGATGAGAGAAGTTATAGACAAAGAAACAGAGGCATAGGGAGGTGGAGTGAGTGGGTTTGCTCAGTTCCAGAACCCAGGTATGACACTAGCAGCCTAGAAGAAGTTATAAGCCCACTGTCCCCAACACTACTAACCCTTAGCGTATTAAGCACTTCTGCAAGAGAGACCCATGAGAGAATAAATTTCTTATAAATTTGAGACTCAATCTTATACAAATATTAATATATTATCTTTTAGCTAATGATTGACTTTCAGTGACATAACAGTTTCAAGTTCTTAAAACTGTTGAGCAAGAGAACAGAATCTATAATCACTTCCCTTTAAAAAGTTGACAAGCTCAAGCAATGTCTATAAAACCATAATAAACTTTTTTATGGCCATTCCTGCTGTGTTCGGTTATTATGCAGCAAGACAAGCGGAACCCCAGGTAGACCATCCCAGGATGAAGGGTCTTCCTGTCCGGTCCCACACGTAGGAGGTCACGTTTGCTGCTGTGCAGGGACAGCACCTTAATGATGTCCCTGGTTAAGTGACGTTCAAAAGATACAAAGAATACGCCAGGATTTGCCAAACCTATGTTTTATCAGCTATCATTACAGTCCTTGTGTTTACAGTAATATTCTTGGTAAGAAAAATTAAAAAGTGTTCTTCTTCTATTGGGGAGTTCCTGCCCTTTCACTTCATGCCCACTTCCACTGTGTTTGAGAGTGAGTCCCAATGCCGTCATTCTCTCCAGCTCTTCAGGTTCCTCTGATTCTTCGTATGTATCTCAGTGACTACATTTTTTCCATAAAGTGTCAATAATTACAGGTTTCTCTCTTCCATTTTTCCATAGTCTGGAATTCTGAACCATTCCTTACTCCGTTTGTCTCATTATTTCCTACCCTCATGCCAGGTTTCTAGCTTTGAGAATACACGGTGCAAGGGCAGGCGGGCTGGCGGTCTGGCTGTCTGGCTGTCTGTCTGGCTGGCTGGCTAGCTGGCTGGCTGAGTGGGTGGGAGGATGACTCAGGTGTTCTCAATTTGCTAGCCTGCTTTAAATAAAAAGGATGAAGAGACCTCCATGCACAGATTCTCGTGGCGCTCTTGTCTCTCCCCTCTGTTGATAGTTCCTGCGCATACAAGGATGTGGTCTATGCAGAGTCCTTATGACTGCTTGGCACATAACCTCCTTCCCGCTGAAAAGTATTTCCCATTGAAAACGAACATGTAGGTTTGAAGGTTTTGTCTTTCCAGCTTCATCTACTTCCTTTTTAAAAACTGCTCCAATATGTTTGGGTGTCTGGACCAAATAGCTCATCCTGAAAACACTCAGCACCACGCAGACTGCCGTGGGGACTTACTCGTTGCTCAGCATTAACATTAGTAAGAGTCACTGCGGTGTTCTCTCAGGAGAGAAGAAACCCACCCTTTCTTTGGGTAGCTTCTGACCTTCACAAACTGCTTTCCCAATGCTTTCTTTGCTAAAAAGACTATCTAGAATATGTATTTTAAATTTACACACCATATCAGAACATTAATCTGCAGAGGTATTCCCTCTGGGTGTCTTTCTGTTGGGTATACAATAAAGGATTTAGATGCAAATGAAGCAATGATGGCATTTTTCCTCATCTTACTCATTTTGTGACAAATACACATTACTTTACTGTTTACCATACACATAATTACAGTTCTTTATGTTTCAATAAAATGTATAATAATAAACATTTACTGTTCCATGAATAAGCATTCAAATGAAGCCTCTAATGAAGGTTACACGTTTTGATGCAGCTCTGTGGCTTTCTAGAAATCTCGCCCTCTACTTAATGAGCATCATTTCCATAATCTGTGCATTATTGTCTAAGCCTCCCTTTAGGAATATTTTACAAAGCAAAAAAATTGTGAAATATTATCAGACCGAAGAAAAAAATGTTAAGGGGATTAGCAACTTGTCCTGTGAAAGGGACAAGACAGGCTTTCATGTCCCTCCAGAGGCAGTGCCACAGTAATTATGGAGGTGGCGCTCCTAATTATTTCACTTGCTGAGTGCATCACTGCTATAGTTTTTGCCTTTAATATCTGGCTTAAATAACAGTAATGAGAAACCCAGAAAGGTCAGCCACAAAGGGCAAGCCTGTACTAGTTCCCTTTCTAGTGCTAACAAAAGGACCAGGCAGTAGACCTATAAGTGAGGGGTGGTCAGGATACCACGAAATGGACAGTCCTTTACATGGAAGCAGATGCTTGATTTGAGTAGCAAACAGTCACCCTGAAGCAACTGATCCCAGACAAGATCCTAAGCTGGGCTTCAAGTTAATTGTGTAGCACATTATTTTCAGTGTGAGTCATTTTTTTAGAGGAATTACTTAATATAATGTTCTGTCATTATCATTTCAAAAGGTTAATCTATTTTAAATAATTTTTGCAAATTGTGTTCCCCAAAGCAGGTGCTTTCAAAAATAATGAATGCATACTGATATATTTTTTTCTTTGTCCAAAAGCAAAGACTAGGTTGTCTAACTAGACAGAGAAAGAGATGCCGGGAGAAATCAAGGAACAAAGCTCCTGTGTGGTGGGACAGGACCCCAATCCTCAGCCTCTGCCACGCGACGGTGAAACGCGTTAAAGTGATAGCTGTCACTTCATGACATGCCAGTCTGCTTTATTGGTGGCTTGGCACAATTTATTTAAACTTTGTCAGGAGGGAGTCACTTTACATAGCTGGAAGCTGCATTTCTTTAGTACGAATAAATATCTCCAGGCCCGCATGGAGCGTTTAGAGACTGCGGCTATTGACCGTCGGTACTGCGGCAAACAGCTGAGAGTCCATAGTGGGGCTCTCCCTCTCCTCCCGTTTCATTATTTGCTGTGAGTAATTCACTCCTTGCTTTCACTGTGATGGCAAAATCTCTCAAATGAACATTATCCTTCCTTAACACGAGCAAATGTAAGATTTTCACATTTCAATATGGCTATTTTCATGAATGACTTCAACAAAATAAAATATTCAGCATAAATAGAATTTAGTGTGATCCAAATTTTATCATATTTCTCCACTGGATTTTTTTTTCACATCCCACTTTTTTGTTTGCTACATATGCGTTTTCATTTTCTAGTGTCCCTGAATTAGAAAGAACTAGGCAGAACCATATTTTAGAAGGTTACATTTTTCTCGTAACTCAAGTGAGCAGGCATTTATTTTGGAGTCATGCCTTCAGAAATGACATGCTCTTTTCAGATGGCCCAAATCTCAACCTACAGAGCTGCTAAATGGAACGGTTACTTTTTGCCAGGGTTCTACCCAGATAGGCTACAGAGAGCATTAACTTCATAAATGAGATTCTTTTCAAAGTCATCATTGTAAAATACACCAGAAAAACTACTCTTACCCAACTCCCTGTAACCCATGAGCACTGATTTGATAGCTCAAGACAGGATAAATGACTCTGATTAGCCCAATGATCCCAGTTTTATAGGGACCTTCTAAATCATATCTCAGTTTGGGTCTAGAATGATGATGCTGGGAGCTTCCAGAGGGCTACATATCATCTCAACCCTGCTCCCACACGGGGAGCCAGGGAGATTTGTGGGACCCTGTCTGGTGGCTTCGAGGCACAAACAATGAATACTGCTAAGGCTATAATAATAAAAAGAAAACAGGCAGTGGGGAGAGCCAGCCCTGGAACCGTCCCTGATTTTTCTCATAATATACTTTATTGTTCAATGAGACAGAGTGAATCCATAGGCAGTGCCCAGAAATTAGATAATAGGAGAAACTGATACTGTTTCTTTTTCTGGGCGAGTTCAATAACTGAGGCCCTGAGATTTATGTTAACTAAACTTTTTCAGTCCAGAATGGAACCCTTGCTAACTGTAGTCTCCATGGTTCACCATGAACTGGCCATTAACGGAGACACGCTGCATTATGTCATTTGGTCAGAACCCTCCTCATAGAGGTTGCAGTAGAGTCTTATCAACAACTCCAATGTGCCAGGAATCGGACGAAGACCGAGATTTGCAGCAGTGGAGACCTTTCAGGAAAAGTTAGTGCACCTGCTCCCTCATAGCGTGAGTCAGGTGTGGTTCCGCAGGAGGTGAGGTCAGGTGCACTGTGTATGACCTCCCTCTGCCCTTTGCCTTAGAGCTGACTTCTGGTCAAGGGGTCATCCAATGGATGACTACGTATTGTTCCATGTAAAGAAACAAATTGTCTTGGTGTTGGCTTAGGATATTACTGGGCCCTGGCTACTCCCAGCGCTGGCTTAATTCATTTAAATGATTAACCAACAGTCCATCTTTTTAAATTTGTTACACATGGCCCTGGCCAGATACCTCAGTTGGTTAGAGCATCATTCCACTATGCCAAGGTTGGTGGTTCGATCCCTGGTAAGGGCACATACAACAATCAAACAATGAATGCATAAATAAGTGGAACAACAAATTGATCTCTCTCTCTCTCTCTCTCTCTCTGAAAATCAATATTTTCACTCTTGCTCTCATTGGACATCTAGTCACTATCTAGATTTCAGAGCAAGCAGAGCTTCCATTTGAAGCCCAGTTACAAAGAGGTTTAGGTCCCTAACCCTACATCATGGGGTGACAAAATACATATTGAGTAGCTACACCAGCTACGCTAGGTTCAATTCCTGGTTCTGCTACGTACCAGCCACGGAGCCTAGAACAGTCACTCATCACAGAGCTCCTCAGGTTTTTTAAATTAAAGATATGAGACACAAGAAACACTGTACATAGGACAATGACACCTTAGTCCCCTTCCAAGTAGGCACCTTGGGACTTCACACAGTTCTCCTGATCACCAGCAGCTGTCCCGTAGTATTTTCCTGAATCTCATTGACAGTCTGAAATCTCTTCCCTTTCAAAGGTGATTTTAGTTTTGGGAAAAGTCAGAAGTCTCAGGGCACCAAATCTGGACTGTAGGGAGGCTGAGTCGCCTGGGTGATTTGATGTTTGGCCAAAACACTGCACAAGATGTGATGCAAAGCTGCCAATCACCAGTTGCCCATAGCTGCAGCCTTCTGAATCATCTGAATAGTTTCTGCAGAGGAATGTTCAAGCTTAATGCAAAATTTGATGCAGATTTCATTGTTCTATTTGCTCACTTTGAATGTGACAGCCACACAGTGCACATACTCACTCAAGAGCATCTACTGCCCCTACTGACTAGTACAGTGAAGTCATCATTGTTCATGCATGTGCATTCCAGTCCACTCTCCTTCGCTGCCAGGTTACACCGATGTCGTGCAAACCATTCTCATTATATTAACAATGGCTGGACTTTTTCCAGATAGACCTCATATGTTAACGTGTAGAAAGTCATGTTACCTTTGATGGAAGCTTTTTTTGAGACTCAGACTCTTCCACCAACAGTCTGGTCCCATAACACAGTCAATAAAATCTTCTAAGTCTCTGGCATCTAGACTTTTCTCATGATCTCTGTCTCATGACTCAAAGGGCCTCAGGACGAGGACTGGGTCCTGGTGAACCATGAACCCTACCAGCATTGGGAAGGCTGAGTCCCCTGGCAAGTGGCCTCCATATGCCATGTTTCCAGCCTCTCCCAGGATCCACTCTCCCGCATCTTTCAGAACCTCTCATTCCATCACCCTCTCTGGACTGCAGCCCTCAGCTGTGTGTCCACAGTTAGCATCTCAGCCTGAACCTTTACATGTGGTCCTTCCTATAGGCAGTCTCTTTGGTTCAGAGACAAACATCCGCCAGGGACTCCTTCTTTCCATAGATCACTGGAATCCATGCCTGTGCCTTTCCCAATAACCACCTTCTGTCAGACACTTCTGCACCCAAATTAGACTCCCCGAAACAAGCTTGAGCCCAAGTCTCATGGTGACCCTCCTAACACGAGTTTTATCATACTGTTGGCTAACTGTTCAACCAAGAGTGGGTGGCCAAAGGACATTACATTTACGAGACAGAAAAAAAGGCTTTTTGTTGAACAAAACAGAACGGCATTTCTCCTTTTACCAAGAGGCCTCATTTGGCCATCCTTCCAGAGAGGTGTTTTCCAAGGCCCCTCAACTCCCCTTCAGTAACTTAGTTCTCTGCCAGGGCTCTCTCCAGAGGGGTCTGCCTGAGAGATTCGGATGCTTCAACTGGTTTCAACTAGAACGCTGAGCCCACTATTGTAGCTACAGATCTGCCTTCCTATTACACTAGTCAGAAGGAAAACAAGGCATTGCAATAAATCTTAGAGTGAATCCTTGAGAGCACAGAGCTTTGCTCAGATTGCACTCCCCGTGTTGGGAGCATTAAACGAGGCAGGTAGAAGAGTGGAAAATGGGAAACAGAGGGAGACCTGGGCTCAGGCTCAGAGAAGGAGGAGAAGGAGAAGGCTAGCTAGTGCCAAGCACTTTCAGGTTGACATAAGCCAAAGATTTTTTAAAGTCTGAGATCAAAGGGAGATTAGGCATCTGGACAGGGAGCAAAGAAATATTATCAAACTTCAGTAAATCAGTGTGGAAACTGGAGGAGGACTTATATCTCTGAAAGGGAAGAGGAAGAAGAACAGTAACACTTGTATTATTTGAAACACCACCCCCATCCAGACTTGGTCTTCGTGGAATATGAGAAGAGGGTCACTTCATTTAGAACGACTGACTGCACGTGGAAATGAGAACAACTCCACTCTCCATTTGCTAATTACAGAGGCTGCTTTCCTGCTACCTGGATAAAGGCCACCGTGTCACCCTATGAGACCCTGGCATACTCTACAGTACCTTTTTCAGATACTTTGCAACTCTCTCCAATAGGAAGCCAGCCAAGGAGCGGAGGAAAGAACCTATCAGGCTCTACCACAGGAATTCTTCTACATTCGAACACCCATTCATTGTCACACAATTGTTCCGGCCCAGGGGCACTGACACATCCTTGGAGCCAAGCCTGCAGAGGCAGTGGTGAGAAGTGCAGTAACTCTGGAGCTGGACCGCCTGCGTTTGACTCGTTGCCTGGTCTCTTACTCTCTGTGAGACTTGCAGCCAGTTGCCTACTTCTCTAGACCCCAGTTTCCTCACCTGGACATAGATGTAACATTTTATACAGTTCATAGCATTTTTCCCCTTGAGAATTAGGAATAAATTATGCAAAGTAAATGCTCAGCAAGGACCTAACACATAGTAGGTGCTCTCTAAATGTTAGGTGTGATTATAATTTTATTTTATTGAAAAGTTTCTAAAAACACTTTTTATTTTGAGATAATTATAAATTCAAAGGAAGTTGCCAAAAATAGTACAGAGACATCTTGTGTAGTGTGCCATTCACCTAGTTTCTCCAACTATGTGTGGTAAGGATACTGCCATTGGTACAACGTGCTTATAGTTCTAAGTCATTATATCACATGTGGAGATGAACTACCACTACTGAAATCAAGATACAGGACAAATCCATTACAACAAAGGTCTCCTTTGTGCCCCTTACAGTCACACTCAGAGCCCACATATTATTTGACCTTTTGAGATTGGCTTTTTCCATTTGGCATAATGCCCTTAAGATCCATCCAAGCTTTAACACATGTCTATTGTACATGCCTTTTTATTGCTGAGTAGTCTTCTATGCTAGGGATGTACCTCAATCTGTTTCAACATTCAGCTACTGAAGGGCCTCTGGGTACGTACAGTTTTGGGTAGCTCCAGACAGAGCTACTATGAACATTTGTGTACAGGTGTTTATGTGCACGTAAGTTTTCATCCTGTGAGATGAATGCACAGGAGTGTAATTGCTGGGTCCTATGGTTAGTGCAAGTTCAGTTTCTAAGAAATCACAAACTATTTTCTAGAGTGGCTAATGCATTTTATATTCCCAACATAGAGATTCAGTTTCTCTACAACCTTGCCAGCACTCATTGTTGTGACTTCATTTTATCTGTTCCGTGTGCAGTGTTATCTCATCATGGTCTTAATTTGCATTTCCCTAAGGGCTAGCAATTTTCTGATGTTGTTAAGGGCTAGTGTTGTTGGACATCTTTTCATGTGTTTGTTGACCGTCATATGTCTTCCTCTTCAGTGAAATGTCTATGCCTTTTGTCCATTTCCTAATTTATTTGTTCACTTTTTTGTACTATTGAGTTTTAAGAGTTCTTTCAATATTCAAGGACGAGTCCTTCATCAATATCTTTGTAAATTTCAGAAATCCTTTCTTGGTCCCTTCAGCTAGAAGTAATCTCTTCTTTCCCTAACTTCTTTACGGAACCTTCACTTAGGACTTTTGTTTTTCTCTATCTTTACCCTTCCACCGACAGCATGCCCAGAACCTACTAATCTATCAACAGAATCCATGCCTGTCTTCCTGGGTGCCTTGCCATGAGTTGGGCAATGACCTGGCATTCCATTAATGCCCACCAAGTTACTGAATCAATGATACCTGGATTTTCATTCAGTTACTATAAAACTTCAGTCCAAAGCAAAAACCATGGTTACCATGGATACAGAGGCTTGAGAGAGATGTAACTTAATACCCTGGAAAAGACAGCTAATTACCAGAAGAAATACACACATTTGGATGTGTCACTGATTTCTTCTGGGCTACCACACTTACAGCTAACACTGTGACACACTGCCGTTTACTGAGGAGTATCTATTTATGCCAACCTGTGACTCACATTTGGCTAATTAAGCACACGTGCATTTCAGCACTTGTGATCTCTGAGCTGTGTTTACATACGAACATCATATCCAATGCCCAGGCAGTTGTTTAGCACCTCTAACCTATCTTAAGCTCTGTATTTAATTAATGAGAGTTTCCGAAGGGAATGCAGGGTACAATTCTGAATTAAAGATCTACCTACACTTGCAAATCACAACAAAGCAGAATTAAATAATGAGATACCTGCGCATTAGAGTCTTTCTTCCCAAAGAATTAAAACTCCAAGGAAGACCAGATCATGGGGAAGTTGAGGAGGGAGTGCAGGTAAGGAGACATGGAGGCATAGTCCATCCTTAAGATCCCCACTGGCTGTAAGATTAGACAGGGAGAGAACACTTCCTTCCCCTCCCTCTCTCCCTCCCTCTGCCATGGATGTTCTAAGGATCTCCTGCAATAACAGAGGCAAACTGCTTTGTTAAAGCAAAGCCACAATATAAAATATGGGAATTATCACCGCAATTAGTTAAGCAGATTTGATTATTTGGGTTTTTCATGGCAGAAGAATTACAGCTGAGTTCAGGAAAACTCTCCATGTTCTGCCCCCATCTCCCTCCTGAACTCATCTCCTGTTGTTCTTCCTCTCCCTGTTCATATGTTCCAGCCAGCTGGACCTTCCTCTCTTCCCCAGAAAACTGGGCACATCCTGACCTCGGAGACTCCACGCTTGCAAATGCCTCCATCACAGCAAAGTCTCCCCCTGACCCATCCTCCAATCAAAACTGCCATCCACACCGCTTTAACTTCACTTCTTTCAGTTTCTTCCCAGTACTTACTGCCATCTAGAAGTACTGTGTTTCTTTATTGTTTACTTGCTTTCTTTTCCACTCCCCCCACCACCCTCCACTGGGATAAGAAGTTGCAAACTTAATGGCTCTGTCTTATCTCTACGCCATGACCTCACAGGAGTTCACTGCAGTCCCCAGGAAGGGACATACAGTATTTCTTCTGGCACAGAACTCTTAGATTCTGGGCAAAATCTTCCTTTCATTCTATATAACTTTGGCAAACACCATTTTTTCTAACATCAACAGCCATTGTCCTCATGCTGAGTTCTCAAGAGCTCCCAGCATTCTGCATCCTGGAAGTGAGACAACTTCATATGAGTAAATAGCAGTGCTCAGAGTATTAGTATTAGGTCAAACAGCATGAAATGGCCAGGACTGTTGTTTTGATCACTTTCAATGGTTCAACACAGTAACAAGAACAGCAGCGTGAGCCCTTGCTATGTGCCAGGGTTTTGCTCAGAGTGTGACACCATGTTAGTTTGCTCGCATCTCACTGCAGTCCTCTCACCTGAGCATCGTAATTCTCCGTGTGTTAAAGATGAGCAGAGCAAGGCTTAGGGAGATTAAGGGATTTTCCCAGGGAAGAAGTGGTGGCAGCAGGTTGCAAACCCTACCCTGCATGATCCTGGAGGAAATGTGTTCCCTTCTCAGGGACTAGCATGCCCTCTGTCAGATTCACAGCACAGAAAGACAACTGAGTAATGGAGGTGGCCATTCTGGGCTCTGCTGTCTCCAAAACTCCAAGGTTTCTGCTGCTTGGGAGGAACCCTGCAACCTCACTGACTCCCAGAGGCATCAAGTTGACAACCTTCACAGCCATAGCCACAGTTTCCAAAAGAAAAAAAAAAGTTGATAAAATAGGGTATAAAAATATATGTTACTCTGCTCATTATCTTGTACCTAGACAAGGAACTCTGAACAGAACACTGACATCAGCTTGCAACGCCTCATCCACCACTGGTCCTTTAGACCCCTGTGGCCCTTCGGCAGCCTCTAGACCCCTGGTCTATAAAAAGAGAGCATCAAACCTTATGATCTCTCATCTTGGGGAAGTGATTCTTCCTATCACAACTCACATCTAAGTTCCCACTGGAGCATGAACCCAAGGCCAGAGTGGCATCGAGATGGGGAGGTATTTTAGGGTTTGCTTTCAGCAGTTTCTTCTATTGGAAGTTTTAGAATTCTAGGAGAGAATTTGGAGATGGTCTAGTCCAATCCTCCTCTTTTAAAAATGAGGAAATCAGGGCTCTGACATTATATGCTAGGTCCAGAAGTGAGATGAGAGCTCAGAAGGGTTTTCAAAAACAATGACTTTGAATTTCAATACATTCCATTGAAATCTGAATTTAAGGAATTCAAACAAAATTAGCATTGCCATTTGCTATTTTTTTTTTTTTTGCATCAACATTATTAGGAGAGCAAAACAGTGAAGAATTCAGACGCTGAGTCATCAGCTTCAGGCCTGTAAGCTGAGCTGGGCTACCAACAAGTGTGACTGAGGTTAGGTCCCCACCACTCTGAGTCCCGAGCTTCTCGTCTCTGCTATAGAATGAATAATAGTAGCTACATTACACAGTGGTTGTAAAGGTTCCGTGCGATTGGGTACCAAAATGGCTCTAACCAAGGTCATCAGCTGACCTTCAGGTTCCCAAATTCCATGGACACTTTCTGGTCCCCATCTTACTGGACTGCTGGACAGCCATGCCTGACATGGCTGACAGCTTCCTGTAAATCCCTCTCCCCTAAATCCGCCCCCCACCACACACACACACACACACACACCCCTCCTAGGATGACCTTCTTTTCTGGCACTACTTCTTCCTCTCTGGATAATCCTCAGTTCCCTTTGCTGGCTTGTCTCCCACCTGAATTCTAAACGTTGGAGAACCAAAGGGTTTGGTACTGTACCTTCTTACCTTCTCAAACCACATACTTTTCATACTTGATCCCATTCGATCCTATTCCTTTCAATAGCATCCAAATGCTGACGAAAAACACTTTTATAGCCTCAAATGTCAGACTAACTACTTGAGGCCTCAATGTGGATGTCATAGAAGAGTCTCAAGCCAACATATCAAAAACAGAACTCTCCACTGCCCCATCTCCAAACTTCGTTCTTCCCCATCTCGGTAAATAGTACCTCTACTCATCTAACACTCCAGATGAACCTAAGAGTCATTCATGACCCCCCCATTGCCCCCTTTCCCACCATCTGTCATGAAGTCCTAAGGATTTTACTTCTAAAATTTATGTTACCCCTGCATGCTTTTCTTCCTGTCAAGCACCACCCCCGTCTCTCATATCAGTGACTGCAGTCACCTCCCAGGAGGCCTCTGGACTCTGCCTCACGCAGCCAGTTCTCCATACAATAGCCAGTGTGGCTTTTAACAAAGGGAACGCAGTCCCCAGTGTTCTCTGTTACATCTTTTACTGATCTTCTGTTGCTCTTAGAATAAAGGACAAAACCTAAGCTGTGTCTTTAAAGTACACCAGATCTACTCACAAAAACATTCTAGCATCATTCTCTTCTTTGATCATTTCCCTGCATTCCTATGGGCTTGTTTTCTATTCCTAGAATAAATCATGCTCTTTCTTGGGTCAGGGTCTTCACAGGGGTTGTCCATTCCTTAACCAACAAATTCTTCTTCCTTAACCTCATGGATAAGAGCCCAGGCTCTGGAGTCAAACTATCTTACTGGTTGTGTGGCTAAGGGTAGGCTAGGAACAGAGGTACTCTGTTCCTCAGGTTCAGCATTTGTAAAATGGAGTCATTAATGATATCTACCTCATGTGGCTATACATATTAAAATAAATAAAATATGTAAAATACTGAGAACCGTACCTGCCATATATAAAATGGAGAATAAATGATACCTGTTTTCTTAAAATATCACTATTAGTCTTCAGCTTTCAGCTTAAATATTACTTCTTTTTTCTGCTATTCTTTTGCACATTCTTTTATTTTCATCCTCACCCAAGAATAGATTTTAGAGAAAGAGGAAGGGAAAGGGAGGGAGAGAGCAGAGAGAAAAAAGGGAGGAGGAAGAAGGGGAGAAGAGGAAGAAGAAGAAGAAGAAGTAGGAGGAGGAGGAAGAGAAGAAGAAAAAGGAGAAGAAGGGGAGAGAGAGAGAGAGAGAGAGAGAGAGAGGGACATTGACATAAGAGAGAAACATGGATCAGTTGCTTCCCATATGTGCCTGGGGATCAAACCCTCAACCTTTTGGTGTATGGGACAATGCTCCAACCAACTGAGTCACCCAGCTAGGGCTGTACATTCTTTTTTTTTTTTTCATTGTAAAATTACAGTTGATACTCAATATTATTTTATATTAGTGTCAGGTATAAGTACTACTTCTTAAAAAGCTCTTACTCTAACCCCAGTATATATCCGTTCTGTTTCCACAGAACTAATCTTAGTCATCAAATATTTATTTTGAGGCTCACTGTCCACTGCTGTCTAACACTATACTCCAAGCTTCACAGAATAGGAAACTTGTCTGTGTTTCCTTTAGCCCTTGGAGTCTAGCACAGGATCCGAGATAGGGGTGGTAGGCACTCAGCGTTGAGGCTGAATTGTATCCCCACTGGATCCATATGTTGAAGGTCTAACTCCCAGGACCTCTACCTGTGACTATATTTAGAAATAGAGACATTTAAGATGCAATTAAGTCAAAATGAGGCAGTTAGGTGGGTCCTCATTCAATATGATGCTGTTTTCACAAGTGAAAAATTTGGACACACGAAGAGACAATGGGATGTGTGTGCACAGAAAAGAGCATGTGAGGCTACAAGAAAGTGTCCACCTGCCAGTCAAGGAGAGTGGCTTCAGAAAAACCAAACCTGCTGATACCTTCGTTTTAGATTTTTAGCCTCTAGCACTATGAGAAAATACATTTCTGTTATTTAAGCCACACAGTCTATATTTTGTTATATCTTCCCTAGCAAACTAACACACTCAGTAAACACTCACTAAGCTGATGTGTGAACAGATGAACATGCCAGTGCAGGTCCCAGTGCATGTTAAATATGCCGCAAAGGGTGACTCCTGTTCTTGAAATGATGCTGCTGAAAATAATGATGACTCAGCAGCAAATTCACCTAACGCATAGTGTCCAAATGACAGAGAAAAAAGTCTCAGTGACACTTAGTGCTCCTCAACTGTGATACTGAAGTATACTGTTATTAGATAAAAATATATGAGACCTTCCTTTGTGAGCACCTAAATACTGCCCTTAGGACCTCTCTTGTCTAACATGCCTATGTCAGAACTCGACCATTTTTATGATAGACCCTTGGGTATATAACATCGAAGTGTAGGCATTTTATACAGTAAGTGTAACAGAGGTGGGGGCTGACCTTGGCCTGCACCATCTGGGAAACCCCAGAGCCTGCACACCCAGTGGATAGCTACAGACCATGTTGGGGCACGACCACCCTGCCCCTCCATGGAGGATGAAGGTTGGTGGTCTGTGGTCATCGCCAGTCCTTGCAGCTGACTGGCCTGGGTAAATCCCTCCTATTGACCTGCCAATAGCAATCTTGTCTCAACTTCAAGAGGAGGGTGTGTACTCAGCCCACATGAAGGGCGTACCTCGAGTACCCAGCCTGGGTGATAGGGGAGGCCACTGTACTCTATAGGATACTACTATATTAGACCACACTACCAAGACAGGGAGTCATAGCAGCTCTACCAAATACATAGAAACAAACACAGGGAGGCTGCCAAAATGAGGAGACAAAGAAACATGGCCCAAATGAAAGAAAAGATCAAAACTCCAGGAAAATAACTACACAAAGTGGAGATAAACAACCTATCAGAGACAGCATTCAAAATACTGGTTATAAGGATATTCAAGGAACTTAGTGAGGACCTCAGCAGCATAAAAAAGATCCAATGAGAAACAAAGGATACACTAATTGAAATCAAGGACAATTTAGAGGGAAACAATAGTAGAATGGATGAAGTCGAAAATCAAATCAATGATTTGGAACATAAGGAATTAAGAAACAACCAATCAGAACAACAAGAAGAAAAAAGTATCTTTAAAAAAAAGGATAGTATAAGGAGCCTCTGGGACAACTTTAAGCCTCCCAACATTCACATCATAGGAATACTGGAAAGAGAAGAGAAAGAACAAGAAATTGGAAATCTATTTGAAAACATGATGAAAGAAAACTTCCCTAATTTAGTGAAGGAAATAGACATGAAAGTCCAGGAAGCACAGAGAGTCCCAAACAAGATGGATCCAAAGAGGCCCACTCCAAGACACATCATAATTAAAATGCCAAAATTAAAGATAAAGAGGGAATGTTAAAAGGAGCACGAGAAAAGAAGTTAGTCACCTACAGGGGAGTTCCTATAAGACTGTCAGCTGATTTCTCAAAAGAAACTCTGCAGGCTAGAAGGGATTGACAAGAAATATTCAAAGTCATAAAAAGAAGATACCTTTAGCCAAGATTGCTGTACCTGGCAAAGCTATCATTTAAAATTGAAGGACAGATAAAGAGCTTCTCAGACAAAAGAGCAAAAAATAGAACTAATGGGTAGACTATTGTACTTTCAAAATATTGGCCCCACTGGTTTTATAAATACATCCTTGAACATGATTACATGTTGGTATAAGTATCTGGGTATAGACATGTGAGATATATGTGTACTTTCATGTAAAAATATCCCACTGAAGGTGACTACACCGTATTCCATCATAGGATGTCAAATCAGACATTTAGCATAGGGAGCCATATGATTCACATTTACCAAACTGCCTTCAGAATAAACCCCTCCTTTAGCTGGGAGATGTATCTGCCAGAGGAAAGTGCTAGAAAGGAGAAGTGCCTAAAATCATGATGAAACTGCAAGGCCTGGCACAGCTTTTGACAGTATACCATTTCTTGTTCAGCACTGTCTTGTAATAGAGCTTCATGTGAATGTATCTAATTCAGCAACATATTGGTTCAGAATTTGAAACAGCATGTATATTGATTCTTTTAACAGGTCTTGGAATTAAAACACATGGTCGCTTTAAAGGTACTGTAAAGAATCACTAGGTTGATCATTCTATAGTGAGGTCTCACTTAAACAGCAAAGGCTGTGGGAGAAACGGTTAAGTGATTTCTCTTTTGAAGGAAAAACTCCTCTTACAGACTGATTTTCTACTGAAGAAGAAAAAAATATAATGAAGTAATGTAAGTTAGTACCTCATATAAATAAGGAGAGATACACAAAGTTAAGAATAGCAAAGAGGTTTTGTCCCGAGTGTCGGATCCACTCAACTGGTTGCTGCTGCTGCCTAGAGCTCTGTACGAAGAGGCCTGAGCTTGACAGGAAAAGCTGCCTTGTTAAAATAATGATGCCGACCATGGTGTGAAATGGAGAGTAGAAGATGCTTGCTATACATTTTCTACCCCGAAGAGAATGTCTCCAAGGTCCGTTCCAGTGCTAACCTCTTCCCCTCTCCTCTTTTCTCCTCTTCCCTCACTCCTGCTCTTGTGGTTGGGATGAACAGGTTAGAATCTCCTGAGAATCCCAACTTGCTCCTCTGGTACAAAGTCAGGAAACTAGTCAGTCTCAGTCTTCTGTCTGAGCACTCGAAACAGCAACCTCTACTCTCCCCCTAGTGTCACTTGAATTGTGTGTGGCTTTGATATGTGCATTGAAAAGCAGTCCCAGAGTGCCGTCACTCAAGTAATTAGACTAAACTATAACAGAAAAGATGTGGCAACTGCCAGAGCCCTGAATTTGTGGTTGACCTGCAGGGTCTTCTCCTCAACAAGGTACCACGTCACTGGCATGTGGCATTGCAAAGCCAGAGAGCACTGTGATGATGACAGCTCTATGCTCTGCTCTTTGTACCACAGGGCAGCAACAGTCATCATCATCATTGCCAAATCTACCACATTCCTTCTCTGGTGTTTTGATGCTTCTCAATCATGGCTGTAGCTACCATTTAATGGCTTAGCACGATGAATAGTCAATGCACCAAGATACTCAGCACAGACTATTTCATTTAATTCCTTCAACCACTGCACCTATGAGATATTACTGTCTCCATTTAAAAAAAGGAGGCTCAGGGAAGGTAGATAAGTTGTAAGCAGAAGATTCTAACAGAAGTATTCTGGCTTGAAACCCGTGTATTTAGTAATTTGGGATACCAGCTCTCAACATATGAAACGCATGGCAATACTGGGAGAGGTGAACGATCTCACAGGATGCAATCTGGGTTAGTCATCATTTCATCTATACATTCACTCATCCATCCATCTATGAACTCTTGGTTCAACAGATATTTACCATATACCTGCCACTGCACTTGGTGCTGGGACAGAATGGTGAGCAAAACAGAGAAAGCACTGGACCTCACAAAGTTCAGTCATGGAAGATCAGACATTAATCAATGGCGTGACTGTGCAATCGCAAATTGAGCTCATGCTATGAAGGAAAGGAATACAGTCTAATGGAAGTCCATGACAAAGGAGGCTCGCGCAAGCTAGGAGTCATGTTTAAGGAAATGAGGTCTCAGATGAGAGCTGAAGGGCAAACTAACATTAATTAGGTGGAAGAGAGGTATGGGGACAGGCGTAGAGCCCTACAGAAGAGAGGACAGCATATGCAAAGGCCCAGGGAAGGAAGGGACACGAAATGTCCAAGGGGTCGATGTCTGGTGTGGCTAGAACAAATCACTGAGGAAAAGAATGATGTAAGAAAAGCCTGGTGAGGCAGGTAGGGGTCAGACCATATTAACATGCATGGAATAGCAGTGGGGGGCCATGGAAGGCTTTGTCAGAGGAAGGGGTAGAAGAGGGGCAACTGTGGTTTTCCACAATCAACCAGAAATTAGGGGCATAAGTAATATGGAAAGTGTGGTAGAACCAGAATGGAAAATGGAAATGCAGCAGCCAGTAAACAGGTCATTTAGTGGTTCAGATAAGAAAAATTGATAGAAGAAACGGATGGATTTAAGAGACACGATGAGGTAAAATCTAAAAAAGTGACTGATGAATCGGATGTTGGAAGATAAGGAAGCACAAGGAATCAAGGATAATCCCTAAGTTTCTTACCTGACCCGTTAGGTTGTAAAATTCACTGATAAACTCCAGAAGGTGGTTTCATTGACTTTTGAGGTACTTTTTTGGGCACCCTAATAAACACTCTATGTATTTAACTTTATTATGTACTTTCTCTTAAACATGCTATTACACCAAATATCTGTTAATTTGGGTTAATCATATGACTGGACATCCAGGTTAGGAATGAGAAAAGAAAGCTGGGGTGGAGACATTAACTTGAGAGTCAACTGTAAAGATAGAGATAATTGTTGAGGTCTTGAGGGACGGATAAAGAAAGGATACTACGGAAAACAATTTTCATGGAAAACTGGGCAAAACATATTTCTGTCACTATATTCTTCTAGTCTACTTCTTCCCCTTTTGTTATGAGTACCTGCGTCTTTCTCTTTTACCCACTTCATTAGAAACTTCTATTTTCTTTTAATATCGCTTGGTTTTATTTTTAAATGTTGTTTGTACAATCAGTTTTGTATTACACATCCCTATAACTACTCTAGATTTTGTAAAATGAGAAGAGAGAGAGGGAACCAATCACTAGCCTTCAGAACAACCAGGTGAGACTCCAATAGTCAAATTATCTTGACAGTTAACACAGTGAGCAACAGATTAACTTCACTTTTTAATAGTGCATTCGAAGGAACTGTCTTTCAGACTCCAGGATGATCTTGAGGTTTTCATATCATGAACACCAAAATGTTTGAAAGTGGTGGACCCAGATGTGATGCCTAAAGGAATCTCCAAAGTTCAGTTTCAGGATGGATTAAATTCACCAAGGCTAACTGGAAGATTCAAAGATGTTAGGACACACTAGCTATCAGAGCCATTTTTCTCAGCTTCAACCTTACTGCTTGACTGGTTTATAGCTAGCTCAGACTGATAGGCAGTTACGGAAATGTAAAGATGAAGCCATCCCCAATGGCAGTAACTCCTAGAGACATGTAGATACAATACATGTACCAAGTAATGAGTTTAATTACTTAATGATTAGATACTGAGCACTCAAATTTAACCAACACCAGTTTACTCAAGGAAGGAAATCACTTCATTTCACTGCCCTCATAGCCCTCTCTTATGCCTTCCATATTGAGTAAAGTTCAACTTTCCACATTTTTCTAATGCCAGGCTATACGCATCCTGAGAGACAGGATAGCAGTGTCATTTTTTAACCGCCCCCCCCCACACCCGCCCCCAGTCTAGCACAGTGTCTGGCACACAACGAATGTATTAATGCAACCACGTGAGGTATTCTTCTCAATACACAACAGAATCACTTTACAACATAGTTCATTAGATTTGATTTTTAAGTGATGCCATGTTCTATTAAAGGGCTCTTTAAATATTTAAAATGTTTAATTGAAGCAGCCCTGACCACATCCAAAACGAAAGGAACTACATCATTCAATCTTCTTCCTAAAAGGCAACCCATACAGTGAAATCATTTATAAGGCTATTATAATAGCCAGCATTCTGTTTTTGAGCAAAAATGCCATTAACTAGAGCTGGGACTCATGGAAAATACTTGATGTTGCCTATCACTGTGCCAGCCCTCAACCTGCTTTTTTATTTTTATTTTTAAAGATTTTTTTTTTAATTTTTAGAGAGAGGGGAAGGAAGAAGAAAGAATGGGAGAGAGGCATTGATGTATGAGAGACTCATTAATCGAGTGCCTCTCGCACACCTCCAATGGGGGACCTGATGGGCAGCCCAGGCCTGTGCCCTGACCAGGGATCAAACTGCTGACCTTTTGGTTTGTGGGATGATCCCCAGCCCACTGAGCCACACCAGTCAGCACCACCCCCACGTCACTTTTTTAAAGAGCTACTTTGTTCAAGTTTACTCAAATCCAAAAGAAAGCATAATCTGTTTATAGTAAAATAATACTCTTCAGGATAACCTTAATTTATTTTGGTTAATTCTAAGCGTCAGTCAAAGTTCTGAAAATCAGAAGGCCCGAGGAAAGAAGTAAGACATGCATGTAATTGGACGGGGGTCTATTAAGGAAAGATAAATTATTATTGTCCTAAGCAAAAAGATGACTAATGACTTACTAAATGAGAGATTTTGTGACTACAAGGTTATAAAGCTTTCTTTCATTGTTAAAAAGGGTTTTGAATGTGAAGGACGACTTCCCTAGCCTTGGGAGGAAACTGATAGAAAACAGTGACAATTTTCTTAGCACAATTTCATTTTCTGTGAAAGCTTTACTTAAATATTAAATTCCAACTTAAAGCAATTCAATAGTACAAACATGATATGTGGAATGAAGATCACAGTAAAGAAAACAATCATAGAACAACTTTTTTGAATATACTTTAAGCACGTATTTTGCATTCTGTATAGGACTCAATGCCAAAGATATTTATTTGTAACAAGCCAGGTATGGTAGGAAAAGCAAAACACCATCAGTAGTAGTAAAGGTTTTCTGGTTTGAGTTTGAGTCAAAAATCTCAAATCTCATGCAACTTCAGAATCCCAGTCTAACTCCTATGGGTTAAACATTAGTACAGTTAGTTCCTTAAAGTACCCACTTTTTTTTTTTTGAGGTAGAGAAATACCTAATCTTTGTTGAGTATACTTACCATATTTCAAGAGTCCATGTACCATGTAAGAAGCTGTCATATCTATAATCTCATCTCTTCCTAAAAATTAAATAACTGAAGTTCAGAAAAATAAAGTTTTTCCTCAAAGATTATTCAGTGACTGAGTGGTGGAATCCCAGTTCCAAAGACAGATCTGTTGGACTCGAAGGTGAGTTCTCTCTCCATAAAGCTATACCACAAGTGGGGGACATGGTTCATCTTTAAAATATCTTGTGAAGATATAAATGAATGAAGTTTTCATGGAACACAAGCAAATTAAGACGACATGATTTAAAATGTTGGATGTGAATTGGTAAACAGACGTGTGCCACTAAAGAGTCACATTTTTCATCATAATAGTTTGCTGTCTGTTGGCAAAGACCCCAGTAAAACTGTTTTTATACAACAGAAGCACAGCTGGTTAAAAAAGGGAAAAATCTGGTCAATCAACTAAGATTTTCAATTCACTTAATACCAAGTATCTGCATGCAATGGTTTTTTTACATAAAGCAACACATGAATTGGCTGACCCATAATAATTTGTTAGTTTGTATTTCATAACTTTAATTTCTTACTCAAACTCTTTACTAACAGTATGTAAATGCATGATAAAAGCTCAAAAGCATCACAGTAAACCTGACTTTAGACTCTGGAAAGTCTCTTGGGAACAGAGGCATGAAAAAAAGAACATTTGAAATTAGCTTACAACCTGGGTGCATTCTGGGTACGTCGCACGCTTCAGGCCCACGTGCTTTACTGTTCGTGAACAACAGGCTTCCATTAACTCATTACTTTTGTATAATAGATGTTAGCTGACAAAGTATGTTCACATACTTTTGATGGAAATTTAACTCATTTCCAGAGTGTAGCACAAAACTAAGAATTTATACTTCTCACTCAGGCTAGTTACTTAGGGTTTTTTCCTAGGGTTTGATCAATTAGAACAAAAGTCTCTCTCACATTTGTGTGTTCATTATTTATAAAATGCCCCCAGAAAGCCCTCGAAATAAATTGGAACAGACCAATAGCAGTGCTCAAATACTGGACATTTTGGAAAAAACGAAAAGGATGAACATCTCTACCTATTCCCAATTAAAGGGGTCATGAGTTTAGAGTTCTGAATTTTGGTATTTATAAAATTAATCACATAATGTTGAACATAAATCAATTTCAGAGTGTATAAGCAGAAAAAAGTACATTGCGTATATATAATTATTCAGTGTTATTATTTTTAAAAACCCTATATATCATAAAGAAACAAATCAATATAATGCCACCAATGTGAATATCATGGCGCTCAGCTTCAACTCAGCAGGAAATCTACTTGACCATAAATGTGACAGGAAGAAGTTTAACATCAGTCCTATAAGTCAAATTAATATGAGGGTAAAATCTATTAGAGTGAAAAGTCTTAGTTAGGGTCATCTCATATTCTCAAGGGGGGGAAAAAGGGTTTGTGACACTGTTCTATTAACTTCAAATCTTAGGAAATATCTAATTATGGAAGGCTTTTAAGGCAAGTAAATCACAGAGTTAGCAAAACAATGCTTATGTTATGACAGAAATAAATACCACGCATTTTTATTAAACATTACTACCTAAATTTGGAAGGCTTTAAATTGTCTAGAAGAATGCAGCACAAAATACAATACAGGAATATGGGAGTCTATAGGAAATATAGGTTCTATTAAGGAGATATATCTGACATATACACATGCATACATATGAGAATATATAGAATTATATACTAAATCTCACCGAGCTACAGGAGTATCTCCCTGCTTGCTTTATACATTTACTGTAAGAGAATACTATCTAACAAATGACAGTACTTTTGCTTAACTTAACTTATTTTGATTCTTGCAGAATTGCACCCTCTTGTAGCTAGAAGATACAATCTCTTGATAATATAACATGCTCAAAGATCTTGCATTAACATAGTCATTAGTAACCAAATTTCTCCACCCTCAAAAAGACAGAGGGGTATGCCTTGCAATGCTAACCTGGCACTGGGGTTTACGTTTATTAGACAAAGATGGTACCTTTCAGTGATCCTTAAAACTCAGTTTTAAAGAGGATTAAGTAAGTCCAACTTCCAGCCCACACAATACCCACAACTATGGTTTAATTTATATTAAAATTTATATTCAAAGCTATCTATAAATATTAAACATAATTTTATCTACCAGTAAAAGTAGACTATCAGGGGAGAACTTGAATCAGCTTCTAATTTTCTCCCTTCTGCTTTGACAAGAGGGATGATCAAGCTAGAAACTGTAAATCGAACTGGTTGCTGAGAGAACAGATGGCCAAGACAAGCTGGGAAATGAGACTGCAAGGGAACATGTCTGTTTAAAGCCTTTCTAGACAGGATGAGTAGGAAGAACTTGCAGATAAAACGGCTGAGCTGATCTGAGGGGCTCTGAGGAATCATCACCATAGGCAAAGGTGTCCATATAAGGAGAAACCTAGAACTTGCAGGTAAAATGAGAGAACTGCTCTTGGGGGCCCATGAAGAATCACCATCATCAGCTGAGGTATCCACACAAGGGTGGCTGCCATACTCAGCCTTCTGCTGGGCAAATGCAAAGATGACAGTCAAGGAGGAAAACAGCCCTTCACGGGTTCCCATGGACGGGGCTCACAATGGAAGCCCAAGCTGGATTCCATCCTCACTCCTCCTTTGGCCAGGGTCTTTTGTGAAGGACATAACATGTGCAACACACAGATGACTGTTCTTGATCTAAATACTGTACAAAAATAAATGCCCCTTTATCAAAAGAAATAACTATAGCTTAACCAAAGCCAGGTACACATGTAAAACAAACATTTTTTAAAAATATTGGGGATAATTTGCCAGAGACATTCACTAAGAGTCAACACGGTTCCCAGATGCACCCCAGTTTCTGTGTTTGTAGGATAAGCTTGGCAGATCCAAGAAATACTACAAAATACAATGTAGGTGTTTAGAGTTGCCATATTTCTCATTTAGGGAAGGACAGGGAAGAAAAAACTCAACGAAAAAAATAAGTGAGAGGAGAAATGAGAAGGAGAGAGAAGGAGGAAAAAAACTCAGAAAGAAAAGTAAAGAAATGAGAATGGATTAAATAAGGTACTTTAGAAGGCCAGAAAGGAAGGAAGAATAAACATCAGAGAAACAATCAGGGTATCTACACAGTCACTCACAACGGCCTTGGGAAGCACAGGACTTCCATCCAACAGAGCCCAACACAAACAACAATACAGTACTATTCCCAAGGACCAGGGGCAAGTGAGCCCCTTACCAATCAAGAGGGACGCTGATTCAAGGGCAAATACCATCTCTTTTTCTAGAGGGGCATTTTTAATGTACAAACCAGGGCTGTGGGAGGCAAGCTCGCTTTTTAGGCTGTACCTACTGTAACTTGAACTGTGTACTTTCCTACACAGGTCATCAGGTGTTCGGGACTCAACTGCAGGTGATGAGATCATAGAGTTTCCATCTGATTTTACAATACAAACTGAGGAGTTTTGGGTAGTGTGAAGACCAGAGCAGGGGCCTATGTGAACATGAAGCAGTTCAGAAAGCCCCGACCTATGTAACATGTATTTTGGACTCAGGGTATTGGGCTACTTCAAAACAATAATAGCAACAACACAGTGGGACCTTCTAGGCATCTCTTGATGAAGGCTATTCCACCAGAAGGGATCCTTCATATCTGATTCCAAAGACAACATACCAGCAGATCACATGCCTCCAGCTCTGTGGTTCTATATCAAGTTCTCTTTGCCCCAACAGACCCACAGAAAAGGTGTCTCAGCACATTAGTCATTATACACCATGACGGTCACTGTCTGGCAAAGTATGTCTCCACAAACTCATAATGCTAGATGGAAAAGTGTTCAGTAAACTGAAGGGTTTGCTGTCCAATAAGCTTGAGAAATGCTGGGGTTAAACAAAGCTAAAGTTGTGTATTCACAGCTCGAGTTCTCAGAGCCTTTCAGGTGCCTAGTAGGCCAGAGAATGTCTAAGGAAAAAACCAAAGAAACAAGAATGCATCATTTCTGAAACATCTTTACCAGGGTATATTAACCTTTCAATTTTGCTCAGCATCCTGACAGACAAGAGTTCTATCAAACACATTCTGGGAAATATGTAGACAAAGAATAGTTCTGCTAGATGGTATGAGAAATCCATATTTCATGTATTGTTCGCACATGGAGCCTTTTGCACAAATTCATTATACTCCTCTGCGGGGAGGAGGCTGAGGGGTGGAAGGATGGAGGAAAGAAAGAAAAAGAACTCATGGACATGGACAACAGTGTGGTGATTGCGGGTTGGGGGGCAGGTGGAGGTGCAAGAGGGTATGGGGGGATAAATGGTAATGGGAAAAATGCAATAAAATTGAACTAATAAAAAAACCCCAAAATGTATTATACTCGGTGTAATCCTCCTCCACTTGTATGAACAACTACAAAAAGTTTTCTGTACGTAAATCCACAGGGATGTTACCTGCTCTATGTATATTTTTTGTGTTGCTGGAGAATGTCTTTTTTTTTTTCCTAACCCAATCTTCATTCCATTACTCAAAAATAAAATGTAATCACACACCAAGTGATTCTTTAGTTTCCTTCATTTACACAGGGGGTAGCCTTCAAGAGAAATTCCTTAAGAGTGTTTCTCAAGGAAAGCTTTGCTTGGACAAAACAGCTCCCAAATCACTATATTTGGAGAATCATATGAGTTAAGTGGAAAAGTAAACACTAATCTTTCATTGACCCTAACGCTTAAATTTTGCCCAGACCCCGGCTGTACTTTGCTGTCTCCAAGGTGCCTGTTTGCTTTTCAGTTCACCAAAAGCCTTGGTTAAATAAATGTTTAATGGGAACAGTAACTGTGTTTTGTATAATTTGGGGCCATTACCAGTTACTTTATGCTTTATTCGTATATTTGTGTATGCTAGCTGCATTTTGTTAAGTTCACCTGTGGACACTTCCCTCAGCAGGAACGCATTCACAGTGAGTTTAGGGTGACTTTCGAGGTCTGTCCAGAAGGTATCCAGCCATGTAATATGAAAAAGACATTTATTGAAGAAGAGACAAGATACAAGAAACACTGTACACAGGACAATGATGCCCCAGTCCCCTTCAAAGTAGTTATCTTGGACCTCACAAGTTCTCCCAATTGCCATCATCTGCCCTGTTGTATTTTCCTAAATTTCAATGCCGGTCTGAAATCTCTGCCCTTTCAAAGGCGATTTTAGTTTCGGAAAAAGTCAGAAGTCACAGGACGCCAAATCTGGGCTGTAGAGGGGCTGAGTCACCTGGGTGATTTGATGTTTCACCAAAGGACTCTGCATGAGATGTGATGCATGAGTGGGCGCATTGTTGTGATGAAGCTGCCAGTCACCAGTTGCCCATAGTTGTGGCCTCCTGAATCAGTCGAATAGCTTCCGTGAAGGAATGTTCAAGTGTAATGGAAAATCTGATGTGGATTCTTTGCTCTACTCACTCAGTCATTTTGAATGTGATGACCACACGGTACACATGCTCACTCAATGGCACCTACCTCCCCCACTGACAAGTACAGTGAAGTCGTCATTGTTCACACATGCACATTCCAGTCCACTCTCCTTGGCTGCCAGGTTACATCGATGTCACACAGGTCATTCTCATTATGTTACCAATGGTTGGACTTTGTCTGGATAGACCTTGTACATTAGTTCACCTGCATCTCTGACACTAATATTTCCAGCAGCTCCCTCAAAAGCAAGATATTTTCTTAAAATAACAAAATATTCTGCAGGGCAGATACTGCAGCCAATAAGTGATCTCTAATAAGCCCAGCAAAGGCATCAATTTGAAGTTAACCAGCCTTGAGAATTTTAGGTATAATACCTCCCTTTGGTCAAACCATTTCCCAAAGGTTGTCATTTCAATCGCACATCTCCCTCCAGCAAGCTTTACCTTCTTCCTTTTTCACCCGCATTATGCCCGGTACCCAACCTCCCTCAGGCTGCCTTGTGTCGCTTAGGTTTTCCTTGAACCACAACCTTTTGCTTTTAACATCATTCCCCCAAGTTTACCTCTGGGAGGACAAAAAGGACGGTCTTTATTTATGAGCAGATGGTATTTTCAAGGAAAAGTAGTTACATTTCAATACAGATAAATGTACTGTAAATAATGGTCTTAAAAGAATTTAGGTCTTTAGGGGAAAAAATACAAGAGCACGGAGATACTATTTGTTAATTACATGAGTTTTTTTTCTTCCCTCGAAGACAAAACCAATTTCTAATGAAGCATAATGAATTGTAAAGAGGCACCAATGTTCATTTCAACAGATGTTTATTGATTAGTGTTGACTGAACACAAACACAGCCCAGTGTCGCTCGCTACTCGGGGTAAGTGGTGGGAAGCACACCGGCTCTCCCTCCTTATTTTACCTTCAAAGACAAGCTGACAAATTTATTTTGTTGCGAGCAGTTGTGTTCTTATTTTAAAGGGTTGGCTTACAACTAAGAAAGCAAGCGGAGGGAACAGCCTTTCGGTGTCTAATGTGTTATCTGGCAAGGACAGATTGTTTTAGGGTGCAATGGAAAAGATTTTTAATGAAACTACATTTCAAACGCACAGCATATGCTTGATTTTCCCTTCTGCTACTTATCCTGCCATTTGTTAATTTTTGTTATTGTTGTTCTCCGGGACTCTGAAATTTTCATACAAGCTGTCTGGTCCGGCACTAACACAGCTTGAGGTAAATTATCGCTTGGGATACAAAAACTTCCACCTCCCACTTCAGCCTTTTTATTTCTTCCCAGACGTTTTTTTCTTTTTTTTTTTTTTTAACATTTAACCAGGCTTCACTGGTGAACCAGTTGGCTTAACAACCAGGGAAGAAAAATAAATAAATTCTGTCTCTATGTTAGTCCCCAAAGCCCGAGAGCCTGCAAATGTGACTCTGAGATATGTGTGAGTGTTTCAGCTGCACACAATCCTGGGGTCACAACAGAATGGAGGTCTTGAAAAACTCTGAAATTGGGAATTAGAGTGAAAATTTTTCTTGTTAACGCCATAATGCCTCATATTAATTTAAATGATTCACTCAAAATGACTCTGTGGCCCAGTTAAAGAAAGTTCAAGGAAATGAATTTCAGTCTTTGGTAATCTGAGTCTGTTTTAAAAACAGTCGGCTTTACAAGATTTTAAAAAAGAGAGAGAAAATGGGAAACATTTGGATAGCAGGTGCTTTGATAGACTTAAGTATAGTTTTCTTTTAAGCCTAGTTTTCTTAGAAATGTGAACACAACTGGGAGAGGGGGAACACTATTATTATCTTTGCTGGAAATGCCTTAAAATGAGAATTATCCGAAGTGTGGAAACTAAAGACATACACAGTCGTGTCTGAAGGACCCCGGTTCCAGGGGGCGTTTCAGTGAACACCACCAATGGAAGCTCCTGCTTGGCGACTTCGTAATTTCTGGTGGGGGCTAATGCTCACGGTTAGGTGAGGGGCATGGAAAGATTCTCTCCTTTGCATTGGTTCCCTGCAGGAAATAAGCTGAGGGAGAGTTGGTGAAGAAAGAAAGAGAATACCCAACATTTTTCTATAACATGTTTACCGACCAGTGTCAGAAGAGGGTCTTGGAAGCCATCACAGTGTCCTTGCTTAGTGCTGGCTCGGGTAAACTTCTCAAGTCCAGGTTCCCATACACTCTCTAGTCGTATGACCCTGGGCAAGCTAAGCAAGTTCCTTAAGGTTAAGTTTCCTTGTCTGTATTATGGGTATGACTATGTCCATTTCAAATGTCACCATGCAGGTTAAATGAGTTATCACATGGCCTTGCATACAGTAAGGACACATTAAATGGCAACGGAATATAATGGCACCTGGCACCAATGTTGATTCCTCGCTCTATCTCATTTCTCCCATTCAGCTAAGTCTCTTAAGGGTTCACCCTCTTTGTGGTTGGCCACGGGCACATGTGGCAAGCTGTGTCGCTCATCGGTGTGGATGGTAACATACACCGCCTGGTCACTGACAAGGAGCTGCATATATGAGGCTATTACTGTGTAACCTGTGGACAATGTAGCAACATAGCAAGATGACACTAGTGTCCCAGTAAGAATGGGTACTCAGAACCAAGATGTAAGAGCCGGATGTGTGGCTTATTAAATTTAACTATGACACACATATCAGGAGAATACTATGGCGTTTCAGATTTACTTGGTAGCATATGCAAGAGGCCTGATAAGTCCCAAATTGGGCCTTGTGAGCCCTTGGGCCACTTACCCCTGGGTAATATCATTGCCATGCCAACTCGAGCACATCCCCATGAAGAGCTGAGGGGACTGGAGAGGCTCACTTCACCAACCATCTTCAGCATCATTCCCTGGTCTGCTTGGCTAGGAATCCATCTTTGGCACCCACTTCAATAAACTGTAAATTTCTGTAAGTTTTATGGGCAAGGGTGCTCATTTTTAACAAGCCTCCAACCTAAACCTCACAGGGTGACTGTCCTTCATTCCTCTTATGTCATCAGTCTCATTCCATGGCTGGGCTGGGCTGCTCTTCTCTGCAGGGTGTACCTTGCCCCAGATTTTGACCCTCTGACCAGTGGAAAGCCGGCCTTGTGAACTCAAAACTCCAGGTCTCAGCAGTAAGTCAGGCCTGGGACCAGGCCCCACCCTGCTTGTAGCACAGGTGAGGTCACTCATTGCTGTTCCTTTCCTCAGGTCAAGTCTCTGGAAACACGCCCAGCCCTCCTGTTCTTTAGGGATTAGGTTCTGCCTTGGCTCCTGGAGATTCTCTAGGGAGCGGAAGGAAGCCAGCATTTGCAGGATCTGCCTGGTCTTTCCAATCACACTGACGCTTGTTTGTTGCTCTTGGTCACCTCCTGGGCTCTCTCACTTTCCTAGTTTTGCCCCTAACTTCTCTGTCCCTCAATCCCATTTCCACCCCCAACTCTTTAACCAATGAAATTCTGCCTGGTTGACTCTAACTCTTCCATGAACCCCAGCCAGACAGGGTGTATCTCTCATCTCTAATTCTTAAAGCACTTGATCCTCCTTTCTGGTGCTTCTTACTGCTTCCCATGATGCTAATTAATGATATATTTTGTTTTGCTGTTGTCCAAACTCCTCTGTGTCCCCTCAGATCCCCTCCAATTTGATTCCCATTCAAATGCTACAGTGGCCTCATTGAAACACAAATCTGACCCCTTCTGCTTCTGGCCTGACAGTGGTCTCCCACTGTGCTTGTGATAAAGGCCAAGATCCTAAATACAACCCGGAAGACCTTAGATGGCCCTGATTATCTTTATAGTCTCCTCTGACATCTTCAGTCTCCTATAGTCTTGTGCTCCCACCACGTCAACCTCTGCCCCTTGCCAAAGGGCCTTCCACATGCTCCCCCCACCCCATCCCTGCCTTTATGTAGTTAGCTATCCATCCATTACAACTCAATTCAGTCATCAATTTCTAAACAAGGTCTCTTGTGGCCTTCCCAACTAGGCCAATTCTCTTTAAGTTGTTCCAGCATTGACGTGTCTTCTTTATAGTACACATCAAAGACATGGCTTTTTAAAATTAATTTCTGGCTACCCTAGTAGATTATAAACTTCCTGAGTATAAGTACCATGTTAGCTTTTGCTCAACATTTCATCCCTAGAGAGTTGCATAACGTGTATACCTGTTGCTTAATTAATATTTGCTGATTGAAGTTATTTGGGCCAAGGAACAAGTTTCATTTTCCTTCTTACTTCACCAATTTCTGGCACATAGAAGAGGCTCTAACTTCCCTCCAAAAACAAAACTATAGATATAGTATCTAAAATCTTCCTAGCACTACTAATTTCTCCTAGTACTGGTAATAAGCAAACAGCAGCAGCGATACTTCACAGGCACTGTAGAGGCTTCGAACACAAAGTTTCGGGGGAAAAAAAAATACTAGTCTGTGTCATCTGTAAGGAAGAATATGGCCCTCTTGGGCCGCAGTGGCACTTCTCAGAAACTGATAGAGACTGCCTTATAGCTGCGACAGCCACAGCAATCTGCGCTGGCCACAAAGGTAGGCTAAAGGGAGCTGCTCGGGCCCCTGAGTGTTAGCACTGCCTGCTCGTACCCCCGCCCTGAAATAATAGATGGTTTTCTACAAAGTGTCCAAGAAAAGAAAGAAGGAGAACAGAAAAATCTTGCCTCCATTTGTGTAGAAAGTCTAGGAGCTCCATTCTCCAAAGGTAAAAAAACAAAAGTGAAGTTTGCCTTTTAAACCTTGTTCCTGAATGTGATGGGTAGACAGTTCACTCCTTCAATTACACTCCTGCCTAATGGCTTCAGTGTCAGGTATTTAGACCATTCTGGATTACTTCTAGTGACTACTCCGGTGCATATAAAACACCTTCACCCAGCATGAGAAACAAATACAGACTGTTTGCTACCTCATCTACCTTGTATTTTCTCAAGCTTAATATTGTCTCATTTTAAGTGGCACTGACACAATCAGCAACCTAGTGAAGGATGGGTCTGTATAAAGCCAACAGTGTTTATGTGTAGACAGTTCCAACTTTACACACATCTGAATGGTGGCACTTTACACAGCTGCCAAGCCCAATAAACATCAAGTCACAAAACTCACATAAAAGCTGTATATGACTTTAAGTAGGTGAACTCCAAGTTCCTCTTCTGAAGCTGCCTCGTAGTTAATGGTTGAGGGGGACGTGACAATAGAGTCCAAAGTAGATAGAAAAGTACTGCACCAACTCCAGATCTTACCAGTTGTTAGGACGCTACTGTGACAAGAGCAAATTTCACCTCCACCGTGACTGTTCACAAATAATGATTCTCATCACACCTAACGCCAGCCTCCAGCATTCGCTAGACCCTGTTCTGGCTTCGTTTTTCTCCATTTCACTTATCATCACATCGCACATATATTTTAGTTTATTTTGGGGGTGCCCCACACCTCAAGTGGAATGTAACTTGTATAAAGGCAAGGACTTTATTAGTTTCACTCACCGCTCTATCCCCAGACTCTCTACGATTATTTGTTGAATGAATGAATGAGGTCCCTATTATTTACAATGCGTCGTGCCTACTGCTTCATATAAGTTGGAAGACGGCACCAGAAACAAAGAGCTAAGAGCTTGGGCTCTAGGGTCACATAACCTGGAATCCAAAACTTATTAAATTCTGATCTTGGGCAAGTCATTTTACCTCTCAGCTCCCTAAGTGGTTACCCGAAAAATAGAGGTGATTATGAGGACACCACCTCAAAGGAGTGTTACATTTATACCTTATAATAAATATAAGGTATTTTTCACAGTTCCTGGGCAGACAATAATTATACAAGAAAACTTAGCAATTATTCTTATATTCTTACTGATATTATTTTTATAATTATTAATAACTTATAATTCACAAACAACCCTAAAAGGGAGGTACTACTACTATTAACTATTATTATCATTTTCCAGTTGACACTTTGAACAGGAGAAAGCTCTTGCATAATAAAACAGTGAAAAATAATGAGAAAATGTTAGAAAAAGAGGGTGGGAGGGAGAAGTAAGAGAAACAGAAATATTATGACAAGGCACCAAGAGCCATTAGCCTAGAAATAAGAGGATTCATCTTGGAGAATTTGATAAAGTTCGGTCCTGTGAGCATCTGGGAGTCAGGAATGTTCAGAGCTGACACATAGCAGGCCCCGGTTTGGTGACGAAATGGAGCAGGCCACAGGGTGAGGGGGGCACCGGCAGGCTGGGATAGAAACGAGAGTTGGAGCACTGACTTCCTGGCTTCATTTCCTTTATTCTCAAAGAGAGTAGCAGCTTTAGCTTCCCCCTCACCTAAAATGTTCCAGGACAACCCAGGGTCTTAGTGAAAGTATGAACTCTATTTTCAGCAGGACATGGGTTCAAGCACAACTCAATCTCTTACAAGCTGAGTGACCTTGGTAAATTACATAGCCCCCGGCCTCTTTTTTTTTTCTTTTCATTTGCAAAATGGAGATACTAACTAACGCCAAAGGGTTGGCACAAGGAGAAAATGAGATGGTTCCTGAAGAGTGATGCTGTGTGTGTGCAAGCAAACTTCTAATAATCATCTAAGTAGAAATAGCATTTCATTTCACTGAGCAAACACTTTTTATAAAATCGGCATGTTTTCTCTTTCCTGCCCTGACTAATACATAGTATAGGCAAATACAAAGCCACCCCCGGGAGTGTGTTAACAATTATCAACTAGCATTCTTAGTGTCTTGGGCAAATCAGTACAGTTTTCAAATACAAAAGAAGTTCTCAGAGAATTAGGTGCTTTACAAATACAAATCAGAAAGTTTTTAGGAACTTTGTTTTCAGAACCAGACAATGGCAAACACGCCATTAATGTCAGGCTGGTGGTCATAAGGAAACAGAATTGGAAAAGAGGAAAGGGAGGTGTGTTTAGCCCTAGTATTTGCTAACCCAGAGTACTCAGCCCTCCTCCTGTACAGATCAGTCCTACCACAATCAACCAAAAATTCTGAAGCTTGGAGTCTGTCTAAACCAAATCTAGAAGTGCTGAGCACTTTCTAAATGTCTTAATTTCTGGGATAGCTCTAGAAATATTGACAAGGGAGAGAGAATTTCAGTTTAGACTCCAAAGCCAGTCATTTCAAAATGTCAAATGAAATAGTATCCTGAGTCTTCCACTGTGTTGATGAACTTGGACACACAAAGGAATACTAAGCCACACAGGTCAACCCTCTGAGCAAGAGAACACATATGTGAGATGTTTCCCTGAGTCCTAGGGGAGGTAGTTTGAAGCCAGATACGGCTCGTAGGCACATCTTATCGGGGGCTCTTAATTGAAGCTCGACACACCACCAGGCGCTCTCTGAGTGGGCTGGGGTGCAGAGGGTTGAGAACCTGGTGAAACTGTCCGGTATACGCTTTTTATTTTTTCCCCCCTATAGAGCGGGAGCATAGCTTTCATCAGCTGATCAGGGGGTCCAAGAACCAAAAGAGAATAAGGAACTACAATGCATTTTCAACTTTCTCATTTTATAGATAGTACAACTGAGTCCCAAATACAACAGGAGTGTTTTTCTCAAGGTCGTATATCTGCCAATAGTCCTGGCTTTGCCACTGGGCAAGTGTCCCCCGGATGCCAGCCTGCTGTTTCTTCCATCTATCAAGGTCTCTTTTCAAGCTACTTGGAGGGCTCCCCTTGCCGAGATGACTGTAATGTATGCTCCCTTCCCAACACTTTGATTCATTTTTAGTGAAAGTGTGGGCATCCCTGAAGCACTCATTAAAATCGGCCTGCCAAACCAGCACTGAGGTACAGCCCTGGCAGAAAGAGCTACCATTGGTCACAACAGCAGCCACCAAAACGGGTCGCAGATGACAGGCTCTTTTCTTTGTATCAAGGTTGAACAAAGAAATAGGACTTGACTTTACACTTTGATGACATCAGCTGAGGTGCAATCGTGGTGTTACCTAACAATTAAAAATTGAAATATGAAATGTTCCCTTCACAGTCCCCTTTAACAAATCTAAAGTAAAGAGAATGTCTCATGCCAGATATAAATGTATTTATAAATATTTATCTGTAGCCCCAGGACAAAAGACTTATGCACACATACAAAGCCAAATAGATAAAGGACATTAACTTTTTCAGGCCAAATTTCTAATCGGTCTCGTTATTCTACCTATTAACTGATAGAGCCACAATGGTGAGAGACAGGGGGTGGGAAAGAAAGGAGGGAGGGGGAGGGAGAAGGAGAAGAGAGAGGGAAGGAGAATGAAACTGGAATATTTAGAAGTTGGTGGTCAATTGGCCATGTCCTGTTTTTGTTATGTTTTGTTTTGTTTTTTCACTCCTCACTCGAGGTGATTTGAGAGAGGGAGAGAGAGAGAAACATCAGTCTGAGAAACACTGATTGGTTGCCTCCCACACATACCTCAACTGGGGATTGAACCCTCAACCTAGGAATGTGCCCTGACCCTGACTGGGAATCGAACCTGTGACAGTTTGAGGTACTAGATGACACACCATCCAACTGAGCCACCTACCCAAGGCAGGCCATGTTATGTTTTTAAGCATTACTCTTTTTAAGTATTACTTTATTATTATTTTTTTTTTTGGCAGAATAGCTATGATATTATGAGTTAAGAATGTCATCAGGCAAATGTAGAATATTATTAAATACATTAAGTGAGCACTTGCCATTGGCCAGATGCTACGTTACATGTGGGCATTTCATGTGCTATCTCGGTTAACCTCCACAGCACCCCTGGGGTGAGTACTATTGTTAATGTCAATTTAGAGATGTGGAAACCGAGGCCCCAAAACAGGTTGAGCAGTTTGCTCCAGCCACGCAAAGCCTGTGTGCCCCTCCTCACTGTGTAGTCTGTGATCTTGGCCAGTAATGGCGGGGAAGCCCCGTCCTCAAAGGCGGATTTAACGGCAGGCGCACTGGGCGCGCGCCCTGGGCCCCGACTTCTGAAGGGCCCTGCAAAATCCCAACTTTACACTTTTTTCCAGTGACATCAAGTTTGGTTTCATATGTGCAATTTTAATTATGTACAAGTTTACAATTGGCGGTAAAACCTGATAGTAAGTTTAAATATTTTCTTCTGCGCCTGGGGCTTCAACCAGATTAAAATCTGCCTCTGCCCATCCTAAAGCTGTCCTACGTGCCAATTAGGACTTTACTGAAAATTTAAAGTACTTCATTTCTTCCTGAAAAGGCAAATAAAATATGAAACACTTACAACATACTATGCTCTAGTTAAAGCCCTAAAATCGCTCCGGTATAATTAGCTATACACATGATCTGAATATTTACAATACTTTTAAAAGCCTTACTATAATTATTAGGGACTAGAAGAGTTAGATATCTAATTAACTGGCTGTGCTCTTTTTTCACCTCTTAGAATTCCCACACAGGTCTCTGAAACAACCCAAACCACCACCTAAGTGGAAGCTCAGAACTAAGGGGTCCTTGTATGGACCCTGAAAGGTGGAGAAGAGGGGGCTTTGCACCCTCCAAAATTAGGAAAAGAACTTTCAGATAGATATATCTGAACATATCTATCTGAACATATCAGATATCTGAACATATCTGAACATATCAGATAGATATATGTATGTTTTTCTCAGGAGAAGGTCCAAAGTTTCTCTCAAAAGGTCCTGAGACCTAAAAACAAACAAATAATCAACAAAAATTCAGAGGCCTGGATATTTGTAAGACTATATTTCACCCAGTATTCCATAGGTTCTGTTACCCAAAAATAAGTATGTCGCGTTTGAAAACTATGGCAGAGGTGAGGGTAGTGAGAAGCAAGTAAAAGCTAATACTTAAGGCAACTAACTGAAGAGTCCCCTCTGCCGCTGGGAGCTGAGTAACTGAGCAGACGGACACATCCAAACCGTCTGCAGAGCCTGCGGAGCGCTACTCTTTCTGGCATTGTTTTGGTTTCCCATTTTAAGCTTCTGAACACTGTGTTGACACATGTGGCTAAAAATGTCACATTAAGGCTAAGATACCACATAGACAGGACTCGCCTTCCCCCAGCACCAAGAAAGATGCCGGTCTTCATCTTGTAAATCTGAAGAACTATGGAAGTGAGGCGACATTTTCGTCTCATGGATTGTTTGTGTGGTAAATGCATTAACACCTAACTCGTCCAAGCCAGAGACACATTTTATATTACTGTTTCCCTCAATGCATTTTTATCACATATTTTGCACATGTTCCTATTTCCAAGGTTCAGGGAAAACAAGATGTTTAGTTGAAAATGTTTACAGTGGAGACCTTATAAATTACTTGATAGTCGGGAGAGGAAAGTATTTTGCAAAATACCAGCTATGGGAATAAACTATTTTAGAGAATCCCTTGGGATCATTTTGTTCCTAAATAGTAACATCTCAAGTGGGGATAAGAAAGTGCTGATGAAGACCATTTAGGATCTGCATGCCCTCATAGAACATTTCAGGTCAATGGGGTACCTTGCAACTCTAGACCAAGATGTGATAAGGCTTCTTTGTATGCTTGATCACATGACTGAAGAGTGGCTGGATCATTCCCAGTCTGCCTATAGATAAGGGAGTCCAGCGACAGGAGCAGGTATTTTCAACAAGAAACTGAAAATTAGCGTCACTGTCCTTCCAGGAAATAAGAACTGAATGCTGTGCCTTCTTACTGGGGGAGCTGGTAACTCTGGGGGATGAGCAGCAGCTGTTCTCCATTTCTTCCCAACATACGAAGGTCAGTGGACAGCACTGCTTAGCAAAGAAGCCTTCATGTGTCTGGCAGATGGCAATATACCACACTGACTCTTCTTCCTAGTTTTCCAAATTTGAACCTTTTATCAATTTTCTTTCCCCAGTGAAAAGATATTCTGCACCACCACCTAAGCTTACAGTGCCCTTTCCCCCCACTCTCTGTCTTACACAGCGTTTGACAATGCCTGGCGAAACTGAAGCCTACTTACTGAACTAGCTCATCATCCCAGCCACAGATGACCATCGCAAACTCAGACAGTGACCAGGCTGCCGGCTCCCCGTTTCTGCCGACAGTGAGGGAGCTTCAGCTCAGGCCAGTAGTACTTAACTGAATGGACAACAGAGAATGCCTGGACTCCTAGAAATAACACACAAAAGCGTGCATTTGTGTTTTTCACTTGAAGAAAACAAAGGGGCCCTTGCTTCATCAGATGCCCAAAGACTTGAAGTCTGTGCTTTAGTTAGACTGCCAAGCTGCCTTGGGAGCATCAGGTGTTTGTTACTCAAGTTCAGGATGGAGAAGTCATGGTCAAGGGTAGCCAGTTGCCACAAGGGGCAAGGGGGCCCTTCCACCCCCCCACCCCCCGAGAACCGCCACACGGTTTTTGGAGAAGGGTTTCAAATTGGAATGGGAGCAACATCGATGGATTGTGGGATCAGGCTAGGAGTCTAGATTTAGCAGATTCTTCATTTTGGCCCCTTCGGAAATGGGGAGTTACCTCCTACAGAGGCGCCTCTAATTTAGAACCTTCCCCAAAGAGCAGTTCCTGATTCTCATAATCATGGCATTACTCTTCACTTCTTACCTCTGTCCCTGGCCGTGCTTACCCCTGTCACATGCTGTGACGCTGGGGCTGGAAGCGAAGTCCCTGATGCCCTGGGGTGTGTGTGTGCAGAGTGGAGGGTAGAGGGGGGTGAAATATAAACAAAAGGAACTGTCCTGAGAGCAAGAGCTGCTCTGCAGAAAATAATAAAATAGAGGAACAGACTGGACAGATACATAAGCTCAGAGACCAAGAGAAGGCTCTGAGGAGGAAGAGACAGCCCCATGTGAAACTCTGGGGCAATAAAAATCCAGGCAGAGGGAAGCCCCCCGTGCTAAGGAGAAGGGAATAATCTTGTGTGTTTAAGGAACAAAGAAAACACCAGTGTGAATGCGTAGTAAAGTGGGGGAGTGATGCGAGAGGAGAGAGAGAAGCAGCGCTGGGTCGTAACTCAGAAGGTATGCTTATTCTAACAGCCATGGGTAGCCATCACAAGGTTTTAAGCAGAGGAATGACGTGAACTGATTTTGTTTCAAAACAGGTAATGATGGCTATTTATTGTAATTTTCCAATGTATTCTAAAATTAAGTATAATCCTAACGAGGAAACTAAGTTATGACATACGCTGCCCTTCTGATAATAGCACTAACTTTTCTTGAAAATCTTCTCTTGATAATCTTTTACAAAGATTATCTGTAGACAAAGCATCTGCAGAATTTTAATTGTTATTCTTCACGAACAACAAAAACAAATAAAACACCACCAACAAAACAACATTTCCATGGTAAAATAAATTTGGAGAATGTTTAGTTGAGCCAAGTAAAATAGAATTCTTTACTGCAAATAAATAAAAGTTCTTAGAGCCTCTCATAAATAGAGCTTAGCTTGCTTTAGATTATTCCTAAACCCAAATAGATGATTTTTATTCTATCTAAAAGGATCAAACTTTCCATATATGGAATGTGTCTACATTAAAAAGGATTTCATGTCATTCTGTCCTGAACACGCTTCCAAATTTCAGGATAATTCCCCTGTTTCCAGTCAATTACTTGGTTAAGGCAAGTAATGCCATTGTTATTGCAACAAATTCAAAATCCAAATTTTATTGTTTTTCTTGAACTGGGATCTGTGATTTCCTGCTGCAAATAAGTAGGTCATCAGTGGAGACCTGAAAAATCTCTTCATTATACAAACATTCCCGCAGTGGCTATGCCTGGCTGGCATTTCCTAACCTACAGATAACACTGCAGGGCCCGCCATCTCACCCACTTCGCCCCCGTTTCATAGTAAAGGACGTATCTAAACGCCCACTCATTAGAGCAAAGTGATGCCCTCAATATGAACAGCTTTCATGGAGTTTCTAAAATAACGGTCAAGTGGAGAATTTAAAGAAATGAAACATTTAATGTGAAAAGGCCTAAATATGACAAATTAACTTTAAATGAACTCAAAAGGCCTTTGGCTTTGGAATTGACATTAGTAATTTTGTGGAACACAAGGTAAAACCTGATGCGGTTAATTTTAAATATATTTTATGATAGAAAGCAACACAATTCCACAGGATTCAAAGTATCTATTAGTTTACATTTCTGCCAGGGTCAGCACAAAAAAAAACAAACTATTGATCTGCTATTAAAAATCAGTTGACTTCACTTCTTTCTGAGCAGGTTCTCTCTGATTGCTGAGCACTGGCTGGTTTTACCTCTGTCTACTGACAACATGAAGAGATAAATAGACTATTCAAAGAGAGCTCTTCACATTACATTAGCTGAATAAATAGTGATGCATGGGTTTCTTCTCTCAAGTGCTGCCTTAGCTTTTAAGGGTGAGAGAGAGGAAGATGGGGCTTATAAGCCCTACTGGAATATTTAAACAAACACAAAATAATTTCACTGGGCATCACTGTTTAAAAGGAAAAAAAAAAGACATGAATATTGTGTTTTTATAACTGTAGCCTTTGGAGCACCCAAAAGACCCACAATAAACTGTTGGGAGTCAGAAGTTAAGTGGAACCACAGAAAAAAAAAATAATTTACTGTTTTACGAGCAACACCCAGAAGAAAAAGGATGAAGGCGCTGCACGTAGTATTTCAGCAAGCTATAGAATTAGCACAGACCAATTCAGCTAAGATTGAGTATGTTATTAATAACTCTGGGGATATTTCACAATGAGTTTTTGTCCATTTGAACATGTTTTGAAGGAACTGTGCTCCACTTCCAGTGCAGACCGTTCATGCAGAATGGGAGGAACCAAGCAGGCTCCCCTCCGCATGGAAAGATGAAACACCTGCTCATGCTATACGGAATTGCCTTCCCAGTCATAGTGGTAAATGAACCGAACTTCTCGTCCTTGCTCCTTATTCCTTTATTATCAGTGTCCTAGACTGGGCTCCCCACAGCAGACACAGAGACAAGATCTTGAGTGCAAATGGATTTGAGAGATACTCTCAGGAAGCCTCATTAGGTGAGGGGGAAGTAAAACAGGGAAGGGCGAAACCTACAAGGCACATTCATAAGCAGGGTATTGTGTCACGCAGCTGGGGCTCCATCCACTGGGGGTTCTCAGCATGGGACATGCCTCAGTTTACTGGGCAAAGGCAAAGAAACTGGAAGACTTACCTTCCAACTGCCACTTGTTGTTGGCTAAGGCTCACTCCTGGGGAGGCATGAACTCCCCAGCACCCCAGGCCTGTTACCCACATTAGGGAGAAATCCCCTAAGTGCGGAAGGGTAGGCACTTGTAATAGACGGGCCTCCAGATGTACAAGGGTGAGTTCCAGGGGACAGGGCCAAGGCACAGCTTTGGCCAGCACCAGTAATACTCATTTATGAAAATATGCATTCAGTTATTCAGCAATTACTTACAAGGTCTAGTACATGTGGGTACTCACCCAGGTGCTGGGAATACAGAAGGACAGAATAAAGGTTACAGTCTTATTTAATACCCAGCACAACGACGCTGGGCAGAGGCAGGTTCCATTCTGTGAGGTACACACATGCCATAGTCTTGTCCTCAACACTAGCTTTAAGTGCGGTCCCAAGGTGTAGGAGTAACAGCAGGGCCATCGGTGTCGAGCTTCCCCATTACCAACCCAGGGATGCTGAGGTCTGCGATCTAGTCAACAAACCGGAGTCAGGAACTGGAGCAAGCATATATGTATCGGAAGGAAGTGGAGTATCCATTATAGGACGGTGAAGTAAATTTTGCTTTAAAAAATCTTGTGGGACATCCTTCCCGTGGTGGCCTGTGCCCAGAGGCACTGCGGAGTTGCCTGCTCCAACTCTGCCAGCTGAGCCGGGCGTGCAGCTTCTGGACATGGAAAGGAGTATGTTAATTTGACCATCTGGGGCTTAAACTCACGTTGGTGACTTCGAATGTGCCCTGCAGAAACTAACTGATCTCCAGTTCAAACACAAAGAACTCTGAATTCCAAACAGTACAGAATTCCACTTTGTCTACACTGACCAGGTACAGTAATTTGCTAAAACTCCAGCCATGGGGAGTTGCAGGTAAAACCTTAGAGAATCACAAATGTTTCTTTAAATAAATCATTACACTTATATAGAAAGTAATCAACTATGAGGTTTAAGGGAAAAGTAAGTTCTGCTTATCCTGAAAGAAAGGCATAAATGAGTAAAGCAATTCTGTGCTGTACCCTGAACAAGTATGTATGTACATAATTTAGAATATGTTAAAATGCAATTTTAGTTGTTCTGATTACCTCTACCACTTGACATTTTCCATCTCAGGCAATGTGTCTGACCTCGCAAGTATTCCTTAGATGCGAGGGCTCTAGTTAATTAAAGACTATTATAATAAATGGTCAGAAAATAAAGTGTCATGGGAACTGAGACAAGGCTAGTGTGGCCTACAGCAGATGAGCACATATATGTGGCACATGCCCTTGACAGACATCATTAATCGACCACAGCTGTCTCTCACTGAGCGTAGACTGAACCTCAAAATCCTCCTTGGCACAGTTCCCCAGGCAGCCATGACAGGCCTTTCAGAGCTGGTACTCAAGATGAAACCTATCTGACACCCGTGATAAATTTATAGAGCCTGGTGCCCTTAACAGCACATCGTTCTCTCGCAGAAAGGGAGAGGAAGGAAGAAAGAGGAAAGAGGAAGTGGAGGAAGTCAGGTGGGGGAGGGAGGAGAGCATGGAAGAGGGGGGAGGGTAAGGAAAAGGAAATTAACTTTTGAAATAAATACCTCTTCCTTTGCTCCCTGCAAACACTACCATCAGGGGTTCACAGTGAAGGGGATAAGAACATGCCATTCCAAAATATGCCACATCGGCATCTTGATTTTTTTTGTTAGCTAAAAGCAATTGAAAAATTGTAGATGCAGGAGGTTCTCTGTGATACCCTCCCTTTTACCTAAAAACAAGGTTTCCTGTGAGAAAAGTACCCTCCCTGTACCAGGAAGAAGAGAGCATTTTCATAACCAGAGATAGGGAGTTGATGCTGAATTGAACCTGTACAAACAATCCAACAAAAATAACATGTCTCCCATTAGTTTCCCCCATGTATTTCCTCACCACTTCCCCACAACTTACTGCCCGTGGCACAAACTCCATTTTCCTTTGTCTTGTCATGTCTCCACAATTTACCATTCTTCATTAAAATGGTATATAAGCATTCAGGCCTGTCTGCTTCTTTGAGTCTTCATTTTTTCTGTATATGGAAAACTTTGTATACATGTAAAAATATGAACATCAAATAAAATTTGCATACTTTTCTCCTGTTTGTCTTTTGTCGGTTTAATTCTCAGTCACAGACATAGTACTTAGTGGGTAGAAGAAAAGCCTTCCCTCCCCTAGGACGGTTTATGACTGCCAACTTTGAACCTGTATCAAGCTACCTTTCCTGAGAAAACTCAGACAGAATCATTCTTTCCAGAAGCAAAGAAGAAAGTACCCAAAATGCCCACATCCTTAGGATAACTGAATAGATAGTTCCCAGCAGGAAGAAATTGTCCAAAGAAAACTCAAGGGTGCTCTACCTATAAAAGGGTGGTTAAGAACGGCCGGATGTACAAAGAAGGATTAAAATTCAAAAGATCATCTTCCCTCCACCTCTCCTCATTTTTTTTATTCTTGTTACTTTACAAAGAGTCGTTTCCTTTGCCATATAACACAGGTGGCCGTCAAAGGATCTCCCTTGGATCTCAAGGGACTCTGGGTAGGAGGGAGGAATCTAATGCATTTTTTTTTTTCTGAAACTCTAAAAGTTTTCACCGGAGCACTGACTTCTGGTGGTGACTGACCCAGATCATCATTCATCTGGTGTAAATGACCCTGGCTGTGAACAAGGTTGAGTATTAGAGCCGAGAATGATCTATTAGTTCATCTTGCTTGTCTCATGGAGCAAAAGCAGAATCGTTTCTCTGGAGAGTTTTCTTGAATGGTTTTCCAAGTCTAACTTGAAATCACACTTAAAATCTCACGACTTTCCCCTTCCCTGCAGCCCACCAGTAATTAGCTATTTTAGCATTTCCACTGCAATGATATCCAACATGAACGCAAACACAGTTTCATACTGCTAACTCATTTCCAAGCATTATTTGTTTTCATAAGCTTGAGCTAGGATGATTCTTTCTTCACTGCCTTTAATTAATAAGGAAAGCTTAATATGCACCACCCGCCCCCCAACATCAAACTGGCACTAAAAATGCTGAATTGCTTTTGTAGTAATTTAAAAGAAGAGTTTGGGGCTATTAGAAGAAATTCACATCAGGCATTTCTCTCCATGGCCTACTTGTATATTTCAAAGTGAAGGAATGTTTCAAGGAAAATAAAAAACTTGGGGTATTAGAGAAGTCTGCCCCGTCTAAAATCCTAGTTTTTGATTTTCTACACAAAGACACCATATGGTGCATTTTAATAATGTAACTTGAAATATATTTTGAAAGAGGGAACAAGTTGTAATCTGACCCACGACAGAACAATGCCTCATGTAGATTCTTGAACGAATATCTGACTGCAGGAGGCCTGCTCTTTTGTCTCCTGGGTAATTATTTCATACATTTGGGAGGTTTATAGGGAATGCATATGAGCTTTTCAAATAAAAAGGTGTAAGGTTCTGACTCTTCCTGGAAATCTGGAAGAAAAGGTGAATATGAAATTAACAGGCACCTCCAATACTGAACCAGAGATCCTGCAGGTCACCTTCAGAGCTGAATATTCCAAAGTTACCATTGTTAAAAATGCAGAAGCAGCTGGAGAACATATCTAACATTACCCTTTAAAAGCAGGATTAAAAATTTAAGAAACTTCATGAATCTCTCCCACCTTCTTATTCTTTGGTGTGTGTATGTGTTTTCTTTTTAATCTCTCATGCCCTGATAGAATCTGTTGTTGGTTAACATAAAGAACACAATCAAATAGAGCAAAAATGTAAAAGGTTTTCAAACAGGCTCTAATCTGAATATTACAGTCACAACATCACATTCGTTTAGGTGTTTTCTAAACTCATTCTATGTGCCATACACTCGACTCAGTGGTGGGGGCACACATGGTCCCATGCTCCTGAGTTTACGGTCGACTGGAGAAGGTGGATTTTAATCGAGTGATCACATTTGCCTTATAGTTTCAAACTGACATAAGGACCATGAAATAAAGGAGCAAACACCCGTGAAATGAGGACAGACTTCCTTGAGGAGATGGTACTTAAACCAAGCAGAGGCCTTCAGCACTGAGTAGGGGTTAAGGAAGGAAAAGGAGGACAAGCAAAGACCAGGTGGTGTTTGAGAGGCAACTTTGAGACAGGTTCTCCTACCTATGCTGCTAGAATGTACTACTTCGGGCTGATCAATACGAATGACTGCAGTGAGCATTCTCTAGATTACGCCCATGGAGGGGCAGTTCAGGGTGGGGTTGACGGAGAGGGTCTCCCCTCAGGCCTTTCGACTGAGGCTTTATGAGTGTTCTGGGCAATGGAATGAATCTAAAGCACCTAGGAATACAAGAAACCAGATAAATGGTAATTTCCTCTGCCTTCAGCAGCTTTCATTTTGGAAAGACCAACATTCTGTATAGGCCAGGCCCCTCCACCTCCAGCCTAGCAGATGGTGTTATCACAGGAGGGTGACCCTGGACACCGTTGAGAATATGGTAGACTGCCTTCTTACTAGCTCAGTTTGGCCACAGAGGAATGAAATGGCTGAATTTCCATGAAAAAGTTTGACTCTAAGCATTGACCAGCACCTGGGAAATGAAGTAAGGCCTCAGCTTTGATTCTTAGATCAAGACACTGCTGTTTTGTACTCGGGTAAACTTTTACTCCATCAACAAATAGTTTCACAGGTGACTATGAGAGATAAGAATCATTCCCAATAGCTACCTCACCATGGCATGGTAGGGCCTCTGAGGGCTAGGCCTGTTAGGGGTCTGAGACATCAAAATATGGTGTAAGGAAGCTTTGATTTTGCAAAAAATAAATTATATTCCACAGTCTATAGCTAAATAACAAGGGAGGCTCGCTATGACATTTCAACAAAAAGTACTTTGCACTGACGTTGGAGTCTTCATAGAAAGTCATTCCTAGGGGAAACGGAACTTCCTGCCTGGCATCGTCGCCCTTCTCTCTCCCCTAATTTTCACATGGCTTTATTTTTAACAAATTGTGTTCTTTATATCAAAATGACATGCTCCCCTCCACAAACATCAGAGACCGGGAGAGAGAGATGAACAGACAGCACTGGCCAGTTTTCCCTGGATTGAAGGCTTCTTTATCTCGAGAACAATGTAGAGAAAGGGTCAGAAAATGAACGGGTAGGACAACCTTTGCAAAGCTTTGTTTATATGCTATTGTTGTTTTTAACCTTTCCTGACAAATGATAATAATTCCTCATATTTTATGATGGTTTTATTTGGCGGTAGTTTAAAAAAAAAGACATCAGCCAAAATACAAATTTAACCGCAGTTGGATTCAATTTCCTGCTTTGTATTTTTCTGTGTTTTCCAAAATATCTACAATGAACAAGTGTTTTCTTTGCAATCAGGAAAGAAACCATCAAAATCATTGGAGTGAGATCCCTGTTTGCTCTCAGGGAGCTATTTGGTGTTATGCTAGACAGGGATGGTGTGAAGGCTTGTGGTGCCAAGTCCCTTGGGTACTTTAGTCAAAATGATTTCTAATGTTATTTTCCTGTGAATTTTCATCAGTTACTAGTTCATTTAAGTCAGCTATTAAATGAATAGATGGGAAATCTTAAAAAGCGTTTAGAGAAACTGTATTGTTCCATATTAAGCGAGCAGTCAGCGTTTCAAATTACATGCACGCACATGAGGGAACCAGCCCTCAATTACGAGATCACAGTTCACTTTAAAAACTGCTTACCCCTCAACTTTCCTCCCTAATTAGAGCGTTTTATCTTTGTGAATCTTTACCACTACCACATAGTGATAACTCTTGGCTAATACTCTAGGAAGAAATAATTAATAATAATCCACACCAGCCAAAAGCAGAGAGAGTAGCGTGGGCAAAGGACTGGGGTGGTAATATGTGGCTCGGTGGTCACTTGGGGAAAATAACGAAGGGTTTGTATTGACCAGAGTGGTTTAACAAATGACACTTAGGTCACCTATTGGCATATTAGAACAGTGGTAAGATTGCCGGTTTATTTAGTCATTTTGAAGATAGTCATATAAAGCTTTTTCCATAAATCAAAAACAACAGTTTCCAGGAAATAATTTATGAAAAAAAAATTTAAACATAGAGTAATGTATAGAGAGAAGTTGTTTGGAGTTGAAGGGGGCTGTTTATTACATTGTTCAGTCATCTTTCCTAGAAATAATCCTATGAGTTCAATCCTTAAGAATTGAGATGAACTATATTAGGTAAACTTGGGGGCTGACGGACTGTCGGACTATCAGCTCCATGAAGTTAGGGACCATATCTGTTTCAGACAGCAGTGTATACAAATACCAGGCTGTGACTGAATCTCACTCAGCAGGTGTTTAGTGAATACTAAGTCAATGGGTGAATGAAATTTCATAGATTTGCCTGATTCTGCACACAGAGAATCATGTCCTTTCTGAATTTAAACTACACAGTAAAACCCAATACTATAGAATGCTAAAGACAGTTTGGTATTTAGAAAAATAACTAAGGTCTTTTTCAGGTAGAGAGCTGTTTCACCCAATACTTGCTCTCTGTGTTTGACCAGATTTGGCCTACAATGTAAATGATCCTGATGGAAAGCTCTGCAGGGCTCTACCACAATCCTTTAGCTAATGGGATCTTGCATTTAACTCATATTTATCACTATCTTATACATTCACTTGCCTCACCGTGGCTCTTATTATTGGGTTGGTCAAAAAGTTTATTTGCCTTCTTTTTTTCTGTTAGATGGCTCTAGTAATGCTTAGTTGCCTTTAACTTCATTCAGAACAGTTTTGTTAGATTGTATTATGACAGCTGTCACATCAGCATGCACTTAAAAAAACTTATCGAAATTGGTGAAATTTTTGTGTAGCCACTTAAATACTGAAGATGGAATAAAATATGCAATGTTTTCAGCATATGATACTTTATTATTTCCAGAAAGGTAAAAACACAACTGAAATGCAAAATAAGATTTATGTAGTGTATGGAGAAGAAGTTGCAATCAATTGAGCATGTCAAAAGTAGTTTGCAAAGTTTTGTGTTAGATATTTCTTGCTGGACGATGCTCCATGGTTGGGTAGATCAGTTAAAGTAGATCATAATCAAAACGAGACATTGAGATACCATGCAGGAAACAGCCAACATACTCAAAATATCCAAATCAATAAAGTTATTGGTTAAAATGAAAACAAATGTGTCTTTTATTTTACGGAAAAAAAAACATACGAACTTTTTGGCCAACCCAATACAATCTCAAGCAGATATCTTGTTAGTCTTTTTCATCTCAGTCTTTTCCTCATTCCATCAGTGTGTCCTGAATGTTTTCTGAATTCATTTCAGACAACAGATCTCAGCTCTTGAATCTTTATGAAACTGACTCCAAACCTTGTGAGGCACTCATCTCCCTCCTGCTCTTTTCTTGGATGTGTATATCAGCCAAGATGCCCAGACTCACTTCTGCCATCTCCAGACCTAAGCTAATGCCTGTCCCTTTGCTTTATATACAAGGCACAGAAAGAGGAGCACAGAAAGAGGGAAAGAGGGAGGGAGATAGTGGATCCTGAGGGCATTAAGTCCCTGGATCAAGCCATACCTGAAATCAGAAACTTTGCTTATACTAATTATATGACTCAATATATTCCCCGTTTACTTTAGCCTAAATGGGTTTTCTGTGACTTGCAACTGAAAAAAGTTCTAACGTATGTAGGGAAAAGGAGATTAGAAAAGGGGGTAAGATGGAATGGAAGTGAAAAAGAGAAGGAAAGAACAATGAAAGAGTTATCCAAGGTCTTAGGACTAGCCAGTATGGGATAAGAATACAGAGTGGAAAGCCCAGAGTTCACTGCCCTTTTCCCAGCTACTCCCCTCCAGAAACTAGTACTATTATTTATTTTTACACAAAGTTACTTTGAAACTAAACAAACGAGATCTAGCCTGCCATCAATACCCCATGGATAAAGGTATACATCCGCCTTGAGTGACGTATATTGTTTTCCTGGTGAAGTATATTTACAAATTGCTTTTATAATTAAGCTTCCCAAGGGGATGTGGATGCCAGTTTTAATTTAAAAAAATACTAATGCTAAAACCAATTTGTATTATAGATATTTCCACTGGATCAATGGATATAGTCTCCACTAAAACCAACTACATTTTCCCACTACTGTGTAAGTGTGTACCAACACCAAACAGGATTTTCAGGCAACCGCTCCAAAGCCATTATTCGAAGATGCTGGATCAAACAGCCAGCACCAAAACATAAAACAAAAACTAGTACTCTGAGTTTTATTAAACACTGATTAGAGCTTTTACACAAAAGAAGTTGCTTTGTGCCTCCCAAGTTTTGGTCTTGCAAAGGGTTTCATAATACTTTCTGTGTGGTACAGCAGACGTAATACTTTATGCGCACAGATGTTATCTGTGCAACAGACACTGACACACAGCTCAGTAACAGAATAGAAAGAACATGTGAAATTCACCACGACTTTGCAACAGTGTCAGTAGTAAAGTCAACAATACTGTAATAACTATGTATGGTGTCTGACGGGTAGTAGACATACGGTGATTGCTTGGTAAGGTATGTTGTATACCTGAAACTAATATATTATATATCAACTATAATTGAAAAGTAAAATTAAAAAAAAAATAAAGACCCAGGTCCCAAATATGACAACAACACTGAGAACATCTCAATGACGGTGCAGTGATGATGAATCTACCACATAGTTATCAGCTTTTTTTAAGCAGATGCGATTTTTCTTCAAAGACTGGATTTAATTATTCTACCCACAAAAAATCCAAATTATTAATAAAATGATAACTTTCTAAAAAACAAAAAAAAAAAAACAAACGTGTTTTAATCCCACTAATGCTTCCTGCTGCTAACGTTTCACGTGATTAATCACCTGCCCTTTTTCTTGTAAAACAGCTTCACTGAAAGAATGCTCTCCCTGGGCTTCCGTAGCCATGCAAGGCCACATTTACTGCTCACCTTGCCCTCGCTGCTCAGGCCTTACTGCGCACGGCCTGCTCTTTGGGGGTATTTACGCATGTTTCCTGTCCTTCCCACAGAATTGTGAACACCTGCGAAGTTTCTCAATCCATAGCTTAGAACGACACCCTACAAAGTAAGTGATCAATAAAGTTCATTTGTGTCCATCATAGGCTCTTTCAGGCCAGTAATTGCGAATTGTTTAAAAGACAAAACTGGTTATATGTGCACTGTGTTAAAACAGTGGTCTGAATATTCTAAAATAGTATTGATATGAGCTGGAATGCATTTTTAATATGCGAATGGTGTTTGCAGCCTGAGAACTGGGGAACTGATGACACTTCAAACACCAGTTTGCACGAGGCTTTCCTTGCTTCCCAGTTTAGAACACTCTGCCTGAAAGTCTCTGCAAATAAAGCCGCTAGACTGCAAGTCCTATGCCACAGACAATGGAATGTTTGAGGTTAAAAGCTGTTGCTAGGAGTTGAGCTTATTAGCCACGATTCTGATGAGGTTGGGGCTACAGAAGCCAGGCTGTGCGAACAGATTTACTTGGATTCTGCTAACATTTTCTCAGTAAAAGAGATGTCATGGGTCTGAGTGTCTGTTCTGTTGTGTCTCACGGTGGGTTCTAGCTTCTAGAGCATGTCACTTCTTCCTTTTAAGCCTCGGTCTCCACACCTTTTAAATAAAGGTAAAATTCCTGGTGACGTACCAACTTCACATAATAGTGGGAACATTAACAATAATATTGATAGTGTTAATAATTATATGGTAATGGCTAACATTTGCCGAGGCATACCATATGCTAGGCACTGTGAGAAAAGTCCTATATCCCTTAACTCTTACAGTCTTCAACTCTTAAGAAATCAGGCACTGTCATTATCTCCCCTTTACAGATGAGTAACTGAAGACGTCTTAAACAACATGCTCAGGGTTACACGGTTGGTCAGGGAGTATGACCGGAATTTTAACCCGGGTATTCCGGTTCCAAAGCCTTACTCTCTGTGCTATTCGGCCCCAAGCAAATCATTTAAAGCGTGTGATGTGGAGCACTTTATAAACTGTAAATGAATAAACAAATGTAAAGTATTATCACTATTACTAATACAAAGAGATGCTCATCCCAGTTGCGGAAGGATTAGGTAACCATCAATTCCTTTGGTAAAAACACATGCACATCTCTCAGTACATGATCCATTGTCAGAGAGTCAACTAAGACTTTTATCAGCACAGCATCGCGAAAGTTCTGGCACCATTTGAAAACAGAACTAACTCTCCCTTGGAGTTTAAAAAAGGGGGAAAAATCCCAGGCCTCACCTGACAAGAGGATGTTCTTTTTGTAGCACTGGCAACACAACAGCTCCAAAGCACCTAGTTAAGGAGGGGCTTCCACTGCAAACCAGTAACAAGCCAGCATGAATCTCACAGAGGGGATCACTGCACCATCAACGACATTTCCATCTACAAGTCAAATGCCAGCCCCAAGCATCTTTCCGTAGAGCTGTCTGATAATAACCCAGGTCCCAAACTGGTTACAAAGGGCCAGCGCTATATGAGTGTGGCCATCCGGGCTCCAAGGGTCAAGGGTGAGTAAAGCTTATAATGTGATGCACTGTTTTGCAATCACCCCTCCACTTGTCTACCCACTAAGTTACTTTGACACCATACCTATTTGTGTTCTAGCCATGAAGCCTCCAGGGCACAGCAGATGGTGCAGTGTTTTGGTAACAAACGTTCTCGAGGCTCAGTCTCAGGAGGCAGATGTGGGGGCTGCTGCAGGTGGGACAGGAGGGAGCCGGGGTTCCTTTCCTGGGGAAGCAGCACAGCCTTCAGTTCCCTTTGCTGGGGGAACGTCCAACTGTGAGGGCCCACATCTGAGCCCTGGATGGCCCCCCGCTCTACTCTTCCCGTGGCAATCACGGCCAGAGTAACAAAAACCAGCTGGCGCGCCGGGAAGCCACACGTGAAATCTAGTGGGTCATTAACAAAAGGGGGGAAAAACGGCAACACCTCATCGAATTTAAAATGTAACTGCAAACTCAATTCTAGCTAAACTTCCAACCTTGCTTTTTTAAATTTAACTTGAGATTGAACTCGCTTTAGTCTAAACGTTTTAATTCTCAAATCTCAACCCCTAACTCTCAACTCTTAGGTTTCTTCATTGTAACTTAGGCTCAGGAGGAGGGAAGTAAAATTTAGCAGCTGATTGGAATAAGATCCAGGGAATTGTGAGCCTGTTTTAAGGCTACACCTGGTCTTTAGAGGTTAAGAAAATCCCCATCTTCTGTTATGCAAACTAACATCGGAATAATGTTCGATTTTGGATTAGATAGGGAGGAAATAATTTTTCAATCATGCTATTGTCCATTTTGTTAGGAATACAGGACGTAAGGAATGTAACATAAGACTCCTTACTGGAGCACAGGCCCATCTTAGAGGCCGTCCTTTGCAGGTAACCCATATGTCTGGAGGGAGTGTCTACTCCTTCCTCTTTCCCTAATAAGACTTCAGTGTTTTCAATGTGAAGAATGAGCTCTGTACATTTAGTTCCATTTGACGCACTTGCTTAGATTGCTTGGAAATCAATGAGTTTACCATCAATAAGAATTCTGGGCCTGTGCTCTGACTGGTGTGGCTCAGTGGGTTGAGCACCGTCCTGCAAACCAAAATGTCGCAGGTTCAATTTCCCTTCGGGGCACATGCCTGAGTTGCAGGCCAGGTCCCTGCTTGGGAGCGTGGAAGAGGCAACTAATTGATGCTTCTCTTGCACATCGATGTTTCTCTCTCTCTCTGTCTCCCTCTCTTCCTCTGTCTCTAAAAATAAATAAATATTGGGTTGGCCAAAAAATCTGTATGGCTTTTTCCATAAAATAAAAAACACATTTTTCATTTTCTCCAGTAACTTTATTGATTTAGGTATTTTGAGTATGTTGCCTATCTCCCACTATTAGCTTCTCGTGGGTAGAGGCCAGGGGTGCTGCTAAACTTCTTCAATGCATAAGACAACCCCACAGCAAAAAATATTTGGCCAAAACATCAATAGTACCAAGAAACTTCACAAAACACTTCTGACACATTTGATCAGTCACAGCACCTTCTTAATACACTGCACAAATCTTTTTTTTTGTTTCGGTTGCATTTTTACCTTTCTTGAAATAATAAAGCACAATACATTGAAAAGTGTTGCATATCTTCTTCTATCTTCGGTATTAAAATGGCTGCACAAAAATTCACCGATTTTGATTTTTTTTTTTAATGCACACTGATATGGCTACTATCACAATACAGCCTAACAGAATTGTTTCAAATGAAGTAAGGACAACTAAGCACTACTAGGACCATCATTTGAAAAAAACATAATGGGCTTTTTGGCCAACACAATAAATAAAAATCTTTAAAAAGAAATCCTGGGCCCACTAACAGGGTGACTTGAGGGGACTGGCAGTAACCTGTCACCTAATTTAACTCCTCTCCAGGACTTTGCTCTGAGTTTCTAATCAGCCTTCCTCATGCAAGGGTGATGACAGGGTTATGGGGTAGGGAGGTGGGCAGCGGCTAGGATGCTCTTCGAGGGCAGGGACCATATCTGCCTCATTCCCTGCTGTCGCCACAGAAGCTGGCAGGCAGTAGGGTCTCAATAAATAACTGGTGAATAAAAACAGTTTGCCAAGCACCACGTAGAAAATATCCCATTCACAGTCTCATGTAATAGTCACAAAACCCCATGCGGGAGGCGGTATCCTTACTCCACTTTCATGGGCAAGGAGACCAGGACGGAGCTAAACCACTTGCCTAAAGGCGTGCAGCTAACAGGGATGGAGTCAGACTTTGAATCCTCACAATGAACTATTCTTATGAGGGAGGGAGACACTTTACAAAGCAAAACCTCTCAGATGGGGAAGACCAGCCTCGAGATTTATCTCATCAATTTAGGCTGCTAACACTAACTGCCCCTGACTGCTGCGGCGGAAAGCGGTTCAGGGAAGTGCAGCCAAGCAGTCCATGGACAGGCACCAGGGGACCCCTGAAATCAAATGCAGCATCTGCATGTACCTGAATTGTTCCACAGAAAAAGCCCCAAACTTTCAGACTGGAAACATTCTATGATCCCTCCAACCCCCCAAGTTTAAGGAATTAGCTCCTTTTCACTAAATTATGCCTTTAATTATCACCCCAGAGTCCAAAGGGTTCCAGGTGCCTTTTATATGCCTGCTAGAAGGCATGAAAGCTCGGCGGGTCCTTGAGATGAGAACAGCCAGTCTCTGCAGTCACCCTAGGTATGTAAGAACCCCCAGAGAACGCCACTTAATTAAGAATGCTAGCTCAGAATCTATCCCATTGTTAGGGTATGTCCACAGTGAGACCAAAGGGCAGCTCTACAGATGACCAACTGGTCTTGAGGAGAGTGACATCACAAGACCCAGTATCACTGTCTAGATTTGGTGGGCTTCGAAATGCTATCGAGGAGAAAACAAATTCTACCTTATAGCAGTGCCTGTCAACAAGGTCTCCCTAACCACTTCATTTTCTACAATGTTTACTTGCAGCAAGAATGTTCAGACCTAATAAACACTTATTGAGCACCTACTACGTTCTAAAAGCTCTTGTGCCATCTGGATGCCTCCATGTGACTCGAGGCTACATGTTCGAAACAGAAGGGTCACCAGACAAAGAGCACACAGTTGTGGAGAACACATACAGGCACTGACGGTTCCTTAGGGGAAGAATAACACACTTCTTCCAACTCTTAAAAGTTTTCTTGGAAGGAGAGAAGTAAAGAATTATTCCAAACTGCCCAGGCCCCAGAGAGGGAGAGAGAGACTAAAGATCAAAGATTCTAATCATGTAGCTGTAGGTTCGCAGGGGTGAGGGAGAAGAGGAAGAAAATGGAAAAGAAAAGAAAACAAAACAAACTTTTCTAACTGGAGTTATCAAAAAATGCAATAAGGGAGTTATCCAAATGGAATGGTAAACAGTAAGCTAGCCATCACTGGAGAAAATTTCCACAGATTTATACACCGGATGAGCTAATGCTAAGACTGTAAAAACATGAAAGATGGGTTAGTAGATGATGATTGTAATAAAATACAAAGAAACAAACAATTTTAGTCATTGTGTGACTTTTTAAAGCTAGCATGTTGATAATGCTGTTTACAGAGAAGAATGTGATGTTCACAAATCAAATTATCAAAAATTACACACTGTGTCTATTAATGTAATGACCTTGGCAGTTGATGCTAGTCTTCTTTAACCTAATGAGCATACTGAGTATAATCAATTGGGCTTGCAATTAAAATGATAATTTATTGGACACATTCCTCCTACCCTACCCCGGTCTCTCGCTCAGGAAACTGTTGAGTGATAAATGTGAGCACTTTTGCTGTGGCCATCTCTCTCTCGCTCTCTCTGTCTCTCTCTCAGCATTTATATTATGGATAATTTATTAAATCTTAAATTTTTTTCCTATTTGTAAGTTTCAGCAAATTTAGTCAGGTTTCAATAGAGTGTCAAGGGATAATTAGGACGGTTAGCAGTAATTTATCATTTCTCAGCTGGGTTTTCAAGCGTTTGCTGACTGTCTGGAGAAATCCGTTAGCCAGTTCTGCACAGATAGCTATGAAATCTCCTTTATCTTTGTGCAAATTGCTTTTCTATTTTCCCGAAGTGAGCTGAAAGATGAGCCAATCCATTCCTGAAAATCGAGCCACCTGTGTGCTCGTCACCCGAGTGCAGCTGTGGCCAGGCTTCCGATGAGGGGCTATAATGGCTAATGGATGATATGATGCCACGAGCAGCATTTTCCCAACTGCTGTAGGATAGAAATTTAAACTGGGCAATCTGACTTTAGGTTAGATCTTCAGAGAATATGCACAGGAATCTATAAACATGCCAATAGACATTTTACACAGCACATATTGCTTAAGTAGCCCACCTAGGATGAAAAGCCTTGAAATGACAACAGTTCTCCACTATCTCCATGTAAGAGAAGGATTTTATTAAGCCTGAATTGAAAAGGGAGGACCTCGTGTTCTTTAGAGAGACTCATTTACTAGATGGTGAAAAATGAATGCTCTGGGTAATTTCATTTGAATTGATTTATTTCTAAATGGGGGAAAATTGACACACTTGGTGAAGAAAGTAAAAAAGCAAGTCTCTGGGAAGAGCCAGCTAGTATCAGGTATAACCCAATTACTTGAACACAGGAAATAAGAACACAGAAGGCAAGATAGAAGGTGACCCAGGAAAGTCATTCCTTGCAATGAATACCTTCTTCTCCCCTTCCCGACAGACTCTCTCAGAACAGTATAAAGTGACCCATATTTCCAGTTTATTTCTGACACCTCAACCGAATCAAAGTTCACTTTTTAGAAATCTAATACTTATTCTCAATTAGATTGCAAGGAAAATTAAATCATAAATTTCTCAATCCTAGCCCTAGTTGTCACATTCCTGAAATACAACTTTCCTTTCTCTGGCACTTTATTTAAAATCTCTTAGGCCAGGCTCCAAAGCAAGTTATAGATTTGATAATTTGCTAATGTAGCCATAGTAATTGTTTTGAGCCATATTTATGATTTTATTGGATCTTGCAACAATCAATAATAATCCATTGATGTCCCTGACTCTGGGGTTTTCTCGCAGTCAACAAATGGGCCAGTGGATTCATTTTTAATGTACTCACTTAGCACTCCCTCCCTGTGAAAGAGAGTCTTGCATATATTAATAAAAGCCAAGAAATGAATGGCATCGATACATATAACTTACCCTGAAGAATTAGCTGTGAAGTAAGATTTAATGCTAAAAAGAAGGGGAAGAATAGATTAACAGGACCCATTTTGCACAGCACCACCATCATTAAAGTTAATGGAATTACCTTGTGGTCATGCACCAAAGGGAGCTTGCTGGAAGTTCAGTTCTCTGGCCCCTGATTCACGGACTTTCACTCTAAGATAACTATTGGCATGTGATGAGTACTGCAGATATATGGAAGTGCTTCAGAAATTGTTTACTCAAACTGCCACTTAAGCATATTAAGAAGTAACAATAACTGACCATTTCAGAGTAAATGATGTATTTGGGGATGTTTTCCATTGGAAGTAGAGAAAATTAAATCCTGCCTGGCTTAAACAATAGGAGTCATTGTGGGATCACCTACCCAAACAGTCCAGAGGTTGTGCGGGCTTCAAGGGCTGGTTAATTCAGCAACCCAATCATGTCACCAAGGATCCAACTTCTTTCTGATCTCTGCCTTTCCAGCCCCAGCATCTGTATCATTCTAAGGGAAGTTGCCCTAGGAATCATCAGATGGCTGCCAGGGGCAGTACTAGAGAAGAAAGCACCCCTTCCCACCACTGATGGATACAAGTCCTCCATGATGCTGGGAACAAGCCAAGGAAGTACTACATTCTAAGTGGCTTAGGCCAGAATTAAAGTCATTACTGTGGCAGAGAAAATTGGCTTCGGCCAGGGATACATAAACTACAGTCCCTGGGCCTAATCCAGCTCACTGCCTATTTTATAAATAAAGTTTTATTAGAATACAGTTATGCCCATTGGTGGCATAACTGAATACAGTTATGCCCATTGGTGGCAGTTATGACCATTGGTGGTAAAACTCATTTACATGTTTTCTATGGCTGTTTTTCTGCTATAATGGGCAGATGTATAATTGCAACAGAGACCACCTGGCCCTCAAAACCTGAAATGTTTCCTATCTAGCCTTCTATGTAAAAGCTTACCAATCACTGGATTAGACCAAACAAGGTTCACACCTGGAGCTAGAGATGGAGTCATCTACATCCTAACTTCTTGGCTGTTAAATACCAGAGGAGTTCAAAAGTTATGCTGGGGAGACAACCACAGCGCCCATAAAAGATATGAAATAAAATTATTCAAGTTCTAGAAAGTGGGATAAGAGGCTTAAAAAAGACAAATCAAGGTGACCCATCATATCAGGCACATATGAAATATCCTCTGTCTTTAGAATATACTCCAAATACCGAATACATTTAAAGTAGAATTAAAACTCCTCAGAGGGGTGTACAAGACCCAGTATAACTGTTCTGCTGCCCACCTCTTCCACTTTATTGCCTGTCACCTCTCTCTACCCAAACTTCCTGCCACCTGGCCCTCCATAATCTCCGAGACTGTGCCAAGCTCACCTGCACTGCTGCTTCCTCTGCCCAGGACGCACTGCTCTTTCTCCCCCAGCTCTTCACCTGGTTGAATCCTGTCATTCCTCGGATCTCATTCCTTTCCAGTGAGCCTTTCCTGACCGCCCTGTCTAGAGCAACTATGTCACCCCTATTCCGCACCACCCCACCCCACCGCATCTTATCCCTGTTCACGGTCCTCCTAATACCACTCAAAAGCTGCAATTATTTTATTTGTTCATCTGGGCGTAAAGGAAGCTGAAAAATAAGCTGAGATTGCCTGCCTCCCCTTTCACTGTGCCCCGGTGCCCAGCAGCACCCGATACATACGAGGCAACAAGCATGAGCAGAGGAATTAATGTGAACTACACAACGTCCAAGCCTCCCCCATCTTCCCTATTATAGAATTTATTTCAAAGGCTTTCCTTAAAGATAGGGACTGCATCTCATTCTTCTTGGTCTGACAGGATCTGTGACAATGCGTGGTACACAGTAGGCGATGGAATAACAAAGTACAGACTGAACACTAGAGAGTAAAACATGAGTGGGAAGGACGCTCATTTCCTGGGAGGCAGGAACGGGACACGTTTGGCAATGAGGAATCTGTCATCATCAACCACAGATCAGGGCTGCTCAGAAATGGAAGCAGCTAAAGCATCTACTGGGTCTCCAGGTATAGAGACAGATGAAAGACCAATCTGAAGGCTACAGAAGATCATTTGCACACTGGGTGATGATATTACGTGACTTCCAAGGTCACTTGCCCCTCCGGGGTTCTCTAAGTTATATCAGGCTATGCGTTTCTTCCTCAAGGGTGAGTTTCATCTCTGGTCATCTGAAGGTAGAGCTGAGCCTGGAATCACATTTATTCCTCCCATGGCTCAAGAGTTTCATCAAAATTATACTGCTAGAACCTGATTACATCTGGGAATGTATACCATTTATAACCAGCAGATGAATTGAAACACAATAAAAGGCCCTTTTGGGCTGTTCCTTAGGGCACCAATATAGGAAGTATGATAAGATTTTTTATTTTTAGGGAACAGGTAGTGATATATAGACCCAGGATGGGAGATTTGAATGCGAATACTAGGATAAATGGATTTAGCCACAAAGTAAGAGTGTGTTTGGTGAGTTCACTTTGTTCACTTGATGTTGTTTATTCTTCTAAACCACTTCAGGCAAGGCCAACATCCTAAACAACTTCATGTTTATTTTTCATGTAAGATCAGGAAAAACTTATTTAAAAGAATAAACTATCAGGGACAGAAGTGGTTTTCATTACCAGAATGCAATACTATTATTTGTACGTTGAATGAGTCCAGAAGGGTTTCGAACCGTCGTTTCGCCCCTCCCGCTGAGGGCTGGAATTAGTCCCACTTAGAAGGCTTCTGGCCAGGGATGCTTTTATCCCCTTGATCGTGCTGGATGAGATGCTTCTCCAGAGAGGGGATCTGCTATGGGGCTACAGGTGTAGAATTGATGCCTCATGACATGAAGTTAAAATTTTAAAGTTGCCCTTTCCCAGCACTAACATAATTCACAGAGTAGGCAGGGAAGAATTTTGAATTCCTCACTTTTTGGCCTGAGGGCCATTACAGATTCTCACCAGCCCAGTATTTTTCACTCAAATGTCTGTCATCAAGAAGGTCGTTATTCTAATTCTTTCGTGTCTGTGGCTCTGCAGGTTGCCATATCTATTCTTCATTAAGCCGGTTTCCATCTGACCCAGGCTCAGTCATCAAAACCTTACATTTCTAGCTGCTTTTTGGGGCTTGAGAATTACTTTATCAATGGCTTTGGCAAAAGGAACAAAGAAGAGCCCCTGAAAGGTACTGAATAATTCAAGATGAATATGGGAGTAAAAATCAGGTATAGGTCACCCAGATCAAGAACCAGAATGTATGTATATAAACAGCAGGTCACAAAGCTGGGAAACCATTAGAATCAACTGTGCGCTTTTCAAAAATCAATTTCATGGGCCCCGTTTCAGCCATTTGAAGATAGGCGGTATGAGAACTAGTAATATACTAGAGATATAAAGCAAAAGGAATGAATTATAATAGTCATTTCTTAATGAAAAATTCTTCCATTGAGGCCCCTCTGGAATAAAAAATATAGAGATAGTGACATATTTTAAAATACATTTATAATATCAAGATAGTAAAAACATAAATAAGATAATGATAGATATTAATCAACCTAAAAATAAAACATTATCCAGGGTGTCAAAGGCCCCTAGGTACCAATTACAACCAGTAGTGAGCTCGTTCTCCTTACGGCCTCCCTTGGAGAACCCTGGCCCTATCTGCGTCCATATCGCTAAGTGATGTATAGATTTGCATTTATTTAAACTTACATATATAGCCTCTAAGTTAACCACATTTTATGTTGCGTTATTTCTTCAGTTAATAACTCCCGAAGCAAAGTTTGTAACATCATCTGGATTTGTTTCAGCTGAAATGTCCACTTTCAACCAAAGCACACATTATTTTATAGCAGTTAAATCCCCATTCTGTGGTTAAGGTGTGCGGTGTCGTCTAGAACAGATGGTTCATCTACTGAGCCCAAATCGAGCTCTTATATTTAATCAAAACTATAGAATCCTTGTCACATGATTAATTGGTTGGAATTAATTTTACCTTTCCTTTCCTTTTTTTTTTTCTTTTACAGAACTGAAATTTTAGACAAGCCAATTATTTAGATGTCGCAGATTTAAAGCTTTGAACCTGCAATGAGGTAGGCATGTGGAATTGGAGAATTTTACTAATTATTTCCCAGGCCAAAACATACAGAGCAAAATCACTACTGTTTTGTATACTGAGCACCTAGCGTCCCATAGCAAAATGACACCAGTGAGTAACTGCCCTTACTGCATCAATACAATTAAGAAGGTGATTCTGAATAATAACACCCTGCATTTATGTAGCATTTTAGGGTCTCTAAAGCACTTTGCCTTTCACGGGATGTTTGATTTGATAGTGTTTAAATAAAACCCCTGAGCTCTGAGCAGCACATGTAAGAGGCAGCCTGCTGAAGCCTGTGAAGCGCTGTCATTCAGAATGCATCTGCGGTAGTTGCTACATTTTTGTGTTACAAATCTCAAAATGAAGTTAACAGCCAAATATCCACTTTGCTACGTCAGAGTTTCTAATTGCTAAAGGCATTTGTTTGGTAGCAGTAATAAAAAATTAAACATCCAAAACACAATTCTGCTATAAATTGACATAGAGCAATAAAGCAGCATTTAGGTTAGTTAACCTTCACCTGCGTAATAAATTAAACAAGGACAGTCCTCCGAGTATTTTTTATTATTCCAAGCAGTGCCAAAGAGTGCGGCTGAATTTGTGTTCAGAGTGACAACATATTTACAAAACCTTTCCTGCAGATATTTGACTGTGCTTGCTGGGTGCAAGGTGTTTGCAGGACCGGCTGGCCACATGGTGTCCCAGAGAGTTGGGCTTTTGGACAGGCCTGGGTTTGAATCCCACCCCTCCCGTCGACTGTGTGTTTTTTCCTGAGTCATTTTACCTCCATAAAGCTTGGTTTCCCCTGGTGTAAACTATTCATGCTCACTCTTGACGGTTGTGAAGATTAAGTAAAAAGTCTAAAACTGATAGCAAACATTTATTGAGACATCCCTACATGCCAAGTACTATTTTAAAGGCATTTATTTGCATGAATCAATTCATTTGGTCTTCACAACACCCCTAGGAAGTTGGGGACCATTGAGACCCCTGGTTTTATAAATCTATAAATGGATGCTAGAACTAAGAAACGTTGACTCTTGCTGAATCATACAAATGGTAGACTGTGTCTCTGGGATTGAAACCAGGCCATCTGTCACCAGGGTCTTCCCTCTTCATGAGTATGCTTTAATCCTGGTGACATTTCCCCTCTACCTTCACTCCATCTTCCATAGCCCCCACGCCACCCACCTAAGCTCCGTGAGTTTGAAACAGGAGAATACTAAGGGGCTTGGTTAATTTGTCTTTCAGTACTTTGGCCCAAATGGCATCATGCAAATCAAAATTAACCAATTAGAAATGGAAATATGTAATGATTTGCTACCTACTTAGAAGAGGCCCTGAGGGCTTGGTAGGGGGAGGATGTTCCCTGCCAGGAAACAGGAAGGTTCATGGTTCCTTCAACTGCCTGGAGAGCCAGGGACTAGGGCTTTGATCCCAGATCGCCAGAGGGAGAGTCAGAGACATGTCGTGTCGGAGGGGAAGGGTGGTCTTTGAGGCATCCGCTCCCACACGCAGACCCAAACCCCTAAGCACTGGAATTGTTTTTGGTTTACTGAACTCGAGCAAATTGCATTCATTTGAAGGCAGAAGTGTAAACTGTAAGGCAACGCCACGATATAAAAGCTACTTTATCCTCAAGATACTAATTCTTCCAGCAGGAAATACATGCATTGGGTGTAAACATAGGCAAGGTGCTTTTCCTCACAGCTTTAATAAAGGACGAAGTTTTCTGGCAAATTATTGCTCTCTTGAAATTTTTCTAAATGAAATTAATAACAGCCGAGAAAAATCATTTTCATTCTTAAACTTTCAATTTCTCCTTTCTGTGCACACCGAATTTTAGGAAGTTGTTTAGGTTGACAGCAAGCAGCTTTGTGGAGAGTCCTTCCCATCCTGTCACTTTTTGGTAAGTGGCTTTGCACTGGACTGAAGTGTGCATGGGAACCACTTACAGGTTCCCTTAATAAAATTCAGAGTCCTGGCTCCCACATCAGACCTTCTGAATCGGCATAGAAAGCAGTCAGGTTTCTGGGCTGTGAAGACAGGCTTCAGGTAATTGTGAAATACACTGTTGGCTCAGAACCATGTCTTACTCATTATGAGAAGCTAAAAAATATCAGGATAGAGATTCACGCCCTCCCCCCAGTTAATAAGACAGGTTTGTGGATATTCAGGTGGTCACTTTTATAATAAGTTCAAGCTAGATATTCAAATAGCACAATTCATATGATCAGGAGAAAGATTTCACAAGAATTTAAGCTAAAAGGCAATCATTAATAGTGAGAGAATTCAGTGTATAATAATTAAATGAACCATCAGGGCCACAGACAATCTCAATGCCAGGCAAGTTCCCTAAAGCCCAGCCTTAGCCTGTTTTACAGACAAGAAAACTGAGGGTAAAGACTAAGATTAAGAAATAGTCATGAAGTCCCAGGGACGGTATGTGGTGGGGTGGACTATCTATTCATGTTGGTTTCTCCTCACCATCAATCAATACGATAGGGTTTCCCCCACTTAAGAAATGTGGAAATGGATGCTCAGAGAGGTTGAGAGTCTGGCCCAAAGGCACACAGCTAGTAGTTTAGTAGACCTAATATTGCTATGGGTCCTCTGACTGATGCCCAACTATAGTAACTCCTGGACTTTCTGAAGAGTTAAAATGCCCTCTTTGTTCAGGAACTAAAATGATTCCCAAATCTCATGTAGAAAATCTGCTCTAGGACCACAGAAACTCCTCAGTGAATGAAAGAGTTTAGATTGTTGTCGTTGTTGGGTTTAATCATACTTCTTTAAAGAATCCTTTTCTTGTTCTTCCCTAAGCAATCTGGGAAGTAATTGCTAATACCTCAACAGTTATTAAGAAGCACCACTGCATTAATACTACAATATTAAATATCTAAGTAGAGGATTCAAGCACTAGAAACACAGAGGAGTGTAACCTAGCACATTCCATAAATAGCTCTTATAAGATTCTAGATTATCTCCTGCCACAAATTTATCTCTTTAATATACCTAAAACACCATCCCACTCAAAGATACACACAGTAATTGCTCTAAAAGCGAGCTCACATTAAACGTATCAAGAAGCACCCCTTTTATTTTTCTTTATTATTATTTTTATCCTCATCCAAGGACATTTTTTTCATTGCTTTTAGAGAGAGAAGAGGGGAGAGATAGAAAAACATTGATGTGAGAGAGGAGCATCGATTGGTTGCCTCCCATATGTGCCTGGACTGGGAATCAAACCTGCAACCTTTCGGCTATGGGATGATGCTACAACCGACCAAGCCACTGGCCAGGGCACAGCATCCCTTTAAAAGGGTCAAACATTGCCTTAACGGTTTGGCTGGCTGAAATAACATTTTGGAGCATGATTTTAGTACTTGAATAGTGGAAATTTTGTTCTTTGTCAGCAACGCCTGAAATATAAGATATTCTTGATGGAAATTCCAGGAAACCCAGACCGCTGACTGCAAACTGGAATACAAGTACATATCATCTAATTCATGTCAACTGAAGTTAGAAACTCAGAAGCAGAGATTTGTTCTGTCAAGTGAGGCCCCATTATCACCCCCATTCTCCTCCCCACTCCACCCAGGAGGCCCGAAGTAAACCATGATACAATGCAAGTCTTCATGAAGCTCACGTTACAGAGATGACACAGGCAAGGGAACCAAAACAAACAGAAATCAAAGTCAGTGAAGGGAATCAAATAAGGCAATAGGGCAGAGAGTAGAGAGTTCAGGAGGGCTACTTCAGGCAAGGTGGGGGTGTCAGGGAAGGTTGATAAACACAGCGACCTATGGCTCGGCATGTGTAAGGTGATATGTATGTACATACGGTGATATATGGCTGAGACCAGAAGAAGGAGAGTGTTTCTCAGCCCTTCAGGACTTCCAAATCATTGCAATAATTACCTGGTGGACAGCAGTGCTCTGCTATTTTTAAACTCAGAAGGAGAATTCATAGTCAATCAAGGAATAAGAGGTCCTTTTTTTTTTTTTTAGATTTTATTTATTTATTTTTAGAGACAGGGGAAGGGAGGGAGAAGGAGAGGGAGAGAAACATCAATATGTAGTTGCCTCTTGTATGCCCCCAACTGGGGACCTGACCTGCAACCCAGGCAGGTGCCCTGACTGGGGAATTGAACCAGCGACCCTTTGGTTTGCAGGCCAACACTCAATCCACTGAGCCACACCAGCCAGGGCAGAGGTTGTTTCTTTTTACTTTAATATTTTTCCTTTCCTATTACACCCTTGTTTCTTTGCAAAGCAAAATTTAAAGCCCCTGCAATAAGAAATAAAAACAAAACAAAACTCCAAAGTGGACCACGTTCAATGAGGCAAACTCAGTGGTACAGTCACTGACAATAACAGCAGTTGCTTTGGGGAAAAGATCATTACTGGGCTTATTGCTCTTACCACCCCGCATGAGACAAGAACATTTAGAACTCGGGCACCATGCCTAACACCAAGAGCCAGGGACACAGGCAAAGATGAAGAGAAGAGTCACTGTGCTCTCCATGGCGGGCTAGCAAGTGCTGCCTTGAGGTGTGCGACTGTGTGGATTTCAAAATAGAAAGTGCTCTGTCTTGAAGTATAGTTTTCTGAACCAGACAGCTGACCAGTGAAGATGCTGCTTTGCTTCCCGAAGGGGGCTGCCTACTATAAGACTGATTTCATGGGTCAAGTTATTTGGCCATTACCACCTATATATTATCGCCATAACATAGCAAGGCCAGTAAATACTTGTACTCTGAGAAGAATTATGGGGTGTGCTTGTTAACAGTGAAGATCCCCAAGCCCCGCCCATAAAGATTCTAAATCAGTAGAGTTAGGATAAGGGCTAAGAATCAACTTTTTTTTTTTAACTAATATCAGAATCAATTTTCACATAGGTAGTGTAGGAATTACACTTGGAAAGACACAGATTAGACAACTTTAGATATGCAGACTTGGTCTAAAAGGACAGGTTTCAAAACTATGTCATCCACTGAGGTTTTTCTATGTATGATTGTTTATTTTTAACCATTTTATATTCCACAGAGAATTAGAGATGGCCCCGCTATCTCTAAGAGGAGAAATAGACATAGAAGAAATCCTGTGATTAGGTGGGAAACAACTGAAATATGTCAAAGACAGTATACTCTGCTGATGTTCGTTAAAGTCGAACTATAAAAAGTTAAGCTAAATAATAATGGTGATGATAATAATAACCGTATTCCTCATTTCAGATAAAAACATTATATGCCAAGAATTACTCTATCTTTACTATTGAAGATAACAAAATCTTTAAAAAAAACAACAACAACTGGCCAGATATTTGGGACATCAAAACGTAGTCATTATTGTGGTAAGAGGCTCTACAGCCACGGTGCTCAGCCCTGACGGGCTTGGCTCTTGTTTGTTTTTTAATATGTGTTTTATTTTATTATTTTTAATAGAGATAATGCCATAAAAGTTACATCTTAAAGTGTGCAATTCATTAGGTTTTAGACTATTCACGGATTTGCACAATCATCACCAATCATTGATTCCACAACCCTTTTGTCACTCCGCAAAGAAACCCTAACCCAATAGCAGTCGCTCCCCAGACCCCTCGGTCTCCAGCCCCTGCCGACCACTCATCTATTTCCTGTCTGTGCCCAAAGCCTGCTCATACAGGAAATGATTTTCATGTCCCCTTCAGAATTCTGAAATGAAATTTCAAGATCCTATAAGCTATCTATTCATATAAATATTAGATATGTTTTGTATGTGCATATCATCAATCTGTGCATCCCACCTGATTTGTTTTGTGCATTCTCCCATGTTACTAGCTATGCCTCTATGGTGTTACTGTCAATTACTGAAGAAATTTGTTCAGATAGATACTGCATAATGCATCTAACTAATCTGGTATTGCTAGAATTTACATTTGAATATTGGGTTTTTAAAAAACCAGTAACCAGGTTTAAAAATTCATGTTTTGCATTTTAAGAAGCAGTTTCAAAAAGAAGCTACTTTCATGATACTCTTTTTTAGCATTTGCATAGTTAGAAGCCTAGGGTAGGGGTGGGCAGTGGGGTGCAGTAAAGCTGAGCCCGCCCTCTGCCCTATCACATCACAGGTCTTTAACAATCTTTTTATCATACGAAATCTGTTGACAGTCCTTATAGGACATCCCCTGCTTAAAAGTACTTCCTAGATATTCTGTTTTAAAGGTTCCATGGCAGCTAAGTTAAACATTAAAGCCGTATGTAAACTAAGATCAAAAGAGAACTATGTTTATTTGGCACTGTTTGATACCAAGCATTACCACATTATCTTCTCCAATTACAGCCAGGGTCAGAGCCATAAAACCTTGCTTCACAAAGTATAACATTAGTGTCTCAGCCTGACCTGTTTCTGATTTCTAGCACCAGGAAAAAAACAAAACAAAACAACATTTTCTATGATTTAGGCATGGGATCTAACTGCATAGGAGTTCAGGGGGCTGAAACCCAGCTTTCAGAATCAGACAGGAGTTTAGTCTTTTACTTTACTGGGGAAACGGGCTCTCCTAATATATCTTCCTCTCCTTTCCTGGCACACTTAAAAACCCATCTTTGACCTCCACTGACTCCATTAGGTTAGAATTCGGTGGTAAGTACAAAGGGAGGAAAAGTAGGTGTGTGGGCAGAGAGGACAGGGAGAAAGCAGGGTTGAGGGGTAAAGGGACAATCGGGGGCTGCCCACATCGGTGAGCCCTTCACTCGAGAATAAAGAGTGAAACAGGCTGTGCCGAGAGCCCAAAGCCCCTTCACAGATGCCCAGGCTTGAACGGGACCCACAAATCCATATCCGGTCAGCGTGCTCTTTCCTAGACACTGTCTCATGTGAAGTCCCTTGGTTTCAGTTTTTGTTTTCACACTCCTTGATTTAGATTCTGCTTAAGCATTTGCACAATAATAATTTTATTACAAAAGGTAAAGGTCTTGTAAACTAATGGGAAACATATTGCTTGGTATACTTTATAATGTCGGGATTTATGTCTCTAACACTGAGGGTCTCTCTGACCTCGAAGATAACATAATGAAACAGCAATGTGCTACAAATGACTCAGTGTAAGTTTTTATTAGTGCTCATAATTGCCCTTTATTAATTTGTATGCACATAATAAGCACTCACCTTCACAGTCTGTCCGGCTTCGGGGCCATCCTAGAAGGAGGAAGAAAGATACAGAGGTGAGAACAGAGAGCTAGTATCTCCTGCTTATTCAGAAATATTGCCTGTTAATAATTTAGATCCAATTTCATTGTGTGTTAATTTATAGTATTCTCTGGGAACCATTTGCTTCAACTGTGTGGGACCAGGCAGTTCTCCATTTCTGCCTGAGAGTGAGAAGTTATGTATAAAAATGATATAAATTATCCAAGGAGCCAAGCCCCTTGCTACTTTACATGCTCTTCGCTCCCAGCTATGGTTTCAATTGCATTAAAGGAAAGCTAAAATGTTCAGGGAGGTGAAGTATCACACCTTTTGATTATCTTTAAATCAGGCGTAGTTTAATTAATGTCTGACTACTTTAACTCTCTGCTCAGGAAATCTGCTATAAACATAATTCATTAAGCAAGAATATGGGCTGTCTCATATGGGATGAACACCCAAGAGCACGCCCTCGCCGGTTGCTCTGACCTTGGGGGAGAAAGGTGGGAGTGCTCATTGTAGGTGGGCTCGTGCCCCATTCCGGTTCCTTCTCTCAGCTTTCTGAAGCCCAACAAAATTATCTGCCTGGCTGAAAATGAGCAAACTTGTTGCAATCACTGAACACAATGCAAAGTCAAAGGGGCTTAGCAGCCTCGAAACTGCAGAACAAGAAATGTCTCTACAATCAGAAATTCCAAAATTGAATTAGGACATTGCAACTTCAGGAAATAACTTATACTAAGGGGATGAGAAATCTTGCCCTGGAGCAGGGGGCAGGGCGCAGGAATAAGACCTGTATAACTAGCAGTTTTCAAACTTGGATGCACAACACATTAGTAGGCAAGGAAGTCAAATTAATGGCTTCTGATAAGCACTAAAAACAAAACAAATAAGGTAACAGAACAAAAATTACTAGAGTGTATAGAACAGGTAAACATTGTCTTGTAAAATCCTGGTTTCCTCTATCTACAGATGTGTATGTAGGGGTATACATGTTGGTGAAATAAATATATATCTTACTGTGGGTTAAAGTTAAAAGAAGTTTGAGCTCACAAGGAGGGCAGCCCAGTAGGTGGAAGCTGAGCCCACTTGCTTGTGTGCCCCAGCATGGATTTTCAGCTGATCTTCTGACAAGTGACCTGAACAATCAATGTAGCCTCAGCTGATACGAATTTTTGAAGCCAAGGAGTACAGAGTATGCTTTGCACCATTTCATAAGAGATTTTATAAGTTGAAGGGAAAATACCTTATTTGAGGCTCCTGCAGCAGAGGATACCAGACAGAAAACGCAGCTTAGTAGCTCCCTCCTCTCCCAGGGAAGGGGGCTTCAGTCCCACACAGGGAATCCCCAACCCCCGCCCCCAACCCTAAAGAGAGAGACTGGGGAGGATATAAGGAGTCGGAGAGACCCAGGCTGCACACACACAGTGAATGACATGTGCATTGCTGCAGAGCCAACTGGGAGAGTACCAGAGAGAAATCCTGTCTCCTTACACTGTGTGAGACACTGGCAGACTGCAGCCGGCCCTGACCGAGACAGACTTTTTGCTTTTTGGGGAGACGGTGTGCATGGAGAACCAGTCAGGTACTTGGTGCTGTGGTGTGGGCGCCACAGAGAGACTTTTTTAAAGAGGAGCTGAAGGGTGGCTGGGCAGGGTCCCTGTGTACGTGTACAGCTGCCCTGCCAGCAAAGAAACCAGATTGAAAGCACAGTTTGTTCCCACTGAATCCAGCTGGGCTGGATGATCAGAAAGTTGCACGGCAAAAGGATTAGGGGCCACACTAAACACAGCTGGTGAGTGAGGGGCTGCATGCACAATGGAGAGCTGCATGCACTCCTGCAAGAGCAGTGCGCTGGAAGTTAGGTGAGCAAGAACTGAGTGTCTGAGATTCTTTGCAGCCAGGCAGGTCCCCTCAGGCTGCAGAGTACAAAACTCTGGGAAGGACAGGGTATGCCCAACCTCCACCTGCAAGACTGCAAACTCTGCAGAATGGTAAGGCCAGGTTCAAGAACCCACTGCCAGGTACGTATCTGCAGGGGGAAAAAAGAGAGTCTGCAAAAGAGCCCTTTATGAACTTTTATCAGATGTGACAAGCTACGTTGGTTCCTCACTGAAACTAGCAGAGCAGAGAGATTAGAAATTGGCACAGCAAGGGGTATTCAGTGTCCCACACAGCCTTGTCTCTTACACAGAGCTGCCGCCAGCACCAAGGGAAGAGCTCACCCTTTTACACAGATTGGCCCCTCACATGAAAAGGGCAGCTAATTCATCAGAAACTATGCATTACTGGATATAATCTGGGATAGAACAAGACATGTGGCACAGGGGGAACACACCCACCATCTTCCCTGAAGACTGAAAAGTGCCTCCCAGGGGAGAACCAGGGATCCACCCTCCCTATAGCACCAGAAGCCCCCTCTAGGGGCAGGTGGAGGTGGTACATGAGGTGCTGTTGGACATTAGATGAACCATCCCTGGGCCTTGTCCTGATAAAAAGCCAGCAGGGCAGAAGACCAAGGACCAGCCAAGCCTGAATGAGACAGCCACAGACTGTGGATCACTTATAGCCCTGAACAGGCTGCCTAAAGCTAGACTGGGACACCAGCTGACATTACCAGAGATGGATCCAGAAGGAGAAAACAGTAGGCAAAACTAAACTCTACTGAGACAAATTCCACCTCATTCTTTATATTTATTTAAATTATTTTGCATAGCTTCTTAACATTTTTTCTTTTCTTGAAATTTTGTTCCTATTATTTGCTATTTTTATTTTAGTTTAATTTCAAATCTCATATTTTACTCTTCCCTTCTTTTAGTCCATTTTGCCTTCTTCCTTCCCTTTATTTCATTTAAAATTTTATTATTTCCCTTTGTATGCCCTGTTTCTATTCCTCAGTCTTAACTATTTCTCCTCCTTTTATCCACTCAAAACCATTTTCTTTCCATTATTAATCTCACATTCTTCTTCCCTTTCTTATAATAATATCCTTATTCTCTTTCTACCTTTATTAACCTTTGCTCAGTTGTCACGGATATTACAGTGGTGGTTGTTTTTCAACTTTCTTCCAACTTTTTCACTATTTTTTAATTTCAAACCTCACATTGTACTTTTCCCTTTTCTTACTCCATTTTGGCTTATTCCCTCCCTTTTTAATTTACATTCTAAATTTTATTTTCTCCCTTTTCTTTGTCTTATTTCTATTCCCTATTCTTATTATCTTTCCTCTCTCTACATTCTCAAAATCATTTTTCTTTTTGTTAATCATTTCATATTCTTTTTTCCTTTCTCATAAAATTGTTATTCTATTTCCACCTTTATTAATATTTGCTCATTTGTTGTTGATATTGTGGTTGTGGCTGGAGGGTATTTTTGCTAGTGTGCGTTTTATTTGCTAGATTGCATTCTTTTGTTCTGGCAGCACCTATACAATAGCATACAAGATGTAGTGGGGGCTGTGACTCTCAGTCAGCCAGCTGGAGGGGAGAACCCAGCAACAAATGAGCCAACAACAACCAAAACCAAATTACAACAAAAGAGCCCACATAAACTCCATAAAGGACATCCCTAGATCATCCAGCTGAGGAGATCAAGGAGACTGCACCACTGGATCCCAGGAGACTGTACCACAGAGGGGTGCCCCACAAAGACAAGGAGTCAAAGCAGATCAATCTAATATGCAGAAACAAACAAACACAGTCACTTAAAATGGGGAGACAAAGAAACAACTACCAATTGAAAGGAAAGGAGGAATCTCTAGAGAAAGTACTGAATGAAAATGAAGCAAGCAATTTATCAGGCATAGAGTTCAAAGTAATGGTTATAAGGGTGCTCAAGGAACTCAGTGAGAGTTATCAGACAAGCTACGTTGGTTCCTCACTGAAACTAGTAGAGCAGAGAGATTAGAAATTGGCACAGCAAGGGGTATTCAGTGTCAAGGAACATTATGGGATCTACAAAGAGCTTAGTGGGAGCTACTTCAGCGTGAAAAAGGACATGGAAACCATGCATAAGAACCAGGAGGAAATGAATACAGTATCTGAAATGAAGAATACATTAGAAGGAATTAAAAGCAGGCTAGATGGAGCAGAGGACTGAATCAGCAAGTTGGAAGACAAGGTAGGAAAAAAACACCCAGTCAGAGCAATGAAATGAAAAAAAAAAAAGACTAAAAAAAGAATGAAGATAGTTTAAGGGAGCTTCAGAACAACATGAAACATAACAATATTCACATTACAGGGATACCAGAAGGAGAAGAAAAGGAGCAAGGGATAAAAACCTGTTTGAAAAAATAATGACAGAAAACTTCCCCAATTTGGTGAAGGGAAAAAGTCATGCAAGTTAAGGAGGTACAGAGGATCCCAATAAAGATGAACCCAAAGAGGCCCACTCTGAGGTATATCATAATTAAAATGGCAAAATTTAAAGACAAAGAGAGAACCTTAGAGGTAGCAAGGGAGACACAGCTAGTAACATACAAGGTAGCCCTGATAAGATTTTCAGCTGATTTCTCAACAGAAATGCTATGAGTCAGAAGGGAGTGATGTGAAATATTCCAAGTAATGAAAAGCAAAGAGCTGCAACCAAGGCTTCTCTACTCTGCAAGGCCCTCATTTAAAATGAAAGGCAAAATAGTTTTCCAGACCAAAAACAAAAAAACAAAACAAAAAAAACCCTGAAGAATGGTACATCTCCACCAAACCAGCATTACAACAAATGCTAACAGGACTGCTTTTGCTTTAAGAAGATGAAGAAATAGAGAGAAAGAAAGGGACACAGGTACAAAGAGAAAAAAATGTCAATGAATAAATACCTATCGATAATAACCTAAATGTAAATAAATTAAATGTTCCAATCAAAAGACATAGGGTAGTTGTATGGATAAGATCACATGACCCACATATATGCTGTCTACAAGAGATCCACTTCACAACAAAAGATCTATACAGGCTGAAAATGAAGGGATGGAAAAAAATAATCCCAAGCAAATGGACATAAAAAAAAGCTGGGGTAGCAGTAGTTATATCAGACAAAATAGACTTCAAAACAAAGGCCGTAACAAGAGACAAAGAAGGTCATCATATAATATCTAAGGAAGTAGTCCGACAAGAGGATAGAACCCTCATAAGCATATATGCACCCAACATAGGAGAACCTAAATATATAAGGAAAATCTTGGAGGACTTTAGGAAAGAGACTGACAATATAGTAATCATAGGGGATTTTAATACCATACTATCAACAATGGACAGTCCAAACCAAATATCAACAAGGATATTGTGGCAATGAACAACCCTCTAGATCAAATGGACTTAATTGATATTTATGGAGCGTTTTACTCAAAAGGAGCAAAATATACATCTTTTTCAAATGCACTTGGATCATTTTCAATGACAGACCACATGGTAGGACACAAAACAGGCCTCAAGAAACTCAAGAAAATGTAAATCATATCAAGCATCTTCTTGGATCACAATGGCTTGAAACTAGAAACCAACCTTAAGGAAAAAACTCAGAAACATTCAAATACATGAAGACTGAATAACATGCTATTAAATAATGAATGGGTTAACAATGAGATCAAGAAAGAAATCAAAAAGTACCTGTAAACAGGAAAATAAACACATAACTGTCCAAAACCTATAGGACATAGAAAAGACAGTCCTGAGAGGGAAGTTCATAGCAATACAGGCCTAGCTAAAAAATAGAAAAACATTTCAAATAAACAACCTAACCCTACAACTACAAGAGCTGGAGGAACAAGAACAGAAAAAACACAGAGCAAGTAGAAGGAAGGGAAAAATCAAGGTCAGAGCAGAATTAAATGACACAGAGATTAAAACAATGAATCCAGGAGCTGGTTCTTGGAAAAGGTAAACAAAATTGACAAACCTTTAACCAGACTGGTACATGCAAAAAAATGAAACTAGACCATCAACTTATACCATAGATCAGAATAAACTCAAAATGGACAAAAGACATAAATATAAATTGTGATACCATAAAAATCTTAGCAGAAAACATAGGAAATAAAATTTCAGATATCCTGTGTAGCAATATTTTTGCCGATATATATCCTAGGGCAAGGGAAATAAAGGAAAAAATAAACAAATGGGACTACATCAAATTAAAAAGCTTCTACACAGCTAAAGAAACCATCATCAAAATAAAAAGGAAACATACTGTATGGGAGAACATATTTGTGAATGATACATCAAAGTATATAAAGAACTCAAATGACTCAACACCAGGAAAACAAACAATCCAGTAAAAAATGGGCAAAGGACATAAATACACACTTCTCCAAGGAGAACATACAGATGGCCCATAGACATACTAAAAAAAGCTCAGCATCACCAGCCATCAGAGAGATGCAAATTAAAATCACACTAAGATATGACCTCACACCTGTCAGAATGGTCATCATTAAAAAATCAACAAACAACAAGTGCTGGTGAGGATGCGAAGAAAAGGGAACCCTGGTACATTGTTGGTGGGAATGCAGGCTGGTGTAGGCACTGTGGAACACTGTGAAATTTTCTCAATAAATTAAAAATGGAACTGCCTTTTGATCTGGCAATTCCACTGCTGGGAATATACCCTAAGAATCCCAAAACACCAATTCAAAAGAACCTATGCACCCCTGTGTTCATTGCAGCATTATTTATAATAGCCAAGTGTTGGAAACAGCCTATGTGCCCATCAGTAGATGAATGGATTAAAAAACTGTGGTACACTTACACAATGGAATACTACGCAGCAGAAAGAAAGGAGCTACTACCTTTTGCGACACCATGGCTGGAACTGGAGACTATCATGCTCAGTGAAATAAGTCAGTCAGTGAAAGACAAATACCATATGATCTCACTTATAAAAGGAATCTAATGAGCAAGAAAAGTTAACAAGTAAAACAGAACCAGGAAACATGGAACAGACTGACATCTGCCAGAGGGGAGATGGAGGAGAGGAATGGAAAGAAGGGGAAAGGATTAGTCCAAGAACATGTATGAACGATCCATGGTCATGGATAATGGTGTGGGGATTGACTGAGAGTGGGGACTGGGCTGGGCCGATGAGGGCAAAGGGGGAAGAATCGGGACAACTTTAATGGAATAAATAATAAAGAAAGACGTTAGAAAAGACTGCCTATATGAAAGTACTCGGAGCACAAGTCAGTTCCTGTATTTATCAAATTAACTTTCTAGTGAATCATGTTAGAGAACCAGTACTAGCCATTTTTTCTATATGTGATTTTTCTTTAAGTGTTTCACTAAACACTGACAGGTGTCTTCCCCGACTTGCCTTCACTGGGTCCCTCTGAAAACAAGATTTGCAGCATAAGCTTGATAGACCCACCCTGAGCCTAACTACCGGTGTGAAGGTGACTCAAATGGTTTGACATAACACACACACACATACACATGTGCCAGATTTTACAGGGAAGTTAGATACTATTAACATAGATATAGTGGCCAAAAATCTTTTTTGAGAAGCAGACGAGCAGTTTCAGAGTCTTTCATAACCTGAAAACAGTGACCTTCTTTATCTGTTCCCTTTGGCAGAGAGCTGAGAAGGGTAGAGGAACTATTCAGTTCAGCTAAGGTGCTGAGTACAGGGTCTCGTGTGAGGGGGAAGCCAAAAAAGAAAGCCAGAGTTATCTTCTGCAGGGCCGGCCCCTTGTAGGACAGCTTCCCCCACTAGGTGAGTGTTCCAGGAACCCATCTACATCAGTGCACCAGCTGGCATTGTTGTGAGGCGCTGCATTCAGCTTCGGTGAATTTTTTTTGAAGACTCTTTCAACACATTTGCCCATTTCATGATGGATGATTTATGGGCACACCTGCCCACACAGCGCTGAGTGTTCAGCAGTTTTTGACCAAAAATGGCATGACCCCCATCCCCCACCCTCCCTATTCACCCAATGTCACCCCAAGCCACTTTTTTTGTTTCCTGGGGTGAAAAAAGTCCTCAAAGGGAAATAATTTTCTGATGTGGAAGAGGTGAAACAAAAACCCGCAGAAGCACTAGAAGGCACCAAAACCAAGAAGTTCAAAAACTGTTTTGAGCCGTGGAAAAAATGTCTCAGTAGGCGTAGCGCATCATGGAGAGTACTTTGAAGGTGACTGCAGTTTAAACATGTAAGAATAAATACACAATTTTTTTATAAATAAATTTCAGTTTTTGGGGTCCCCCCTCATATTATGGACTAATCCATTTCTTTCCAAAGGGTTTTGCAGAGTCACCAACTTTCTAGGCAACAAAGGACTTTATTATGCTTTCACACGCCCAACTCTTTCCATGTGGCAGCCTATGGCAAGGGTCAACTCAACCCCTGCCTATAGATCTGCAGTGATTAGGGGTCTCGTTTCTTTACTAGGAGGCTGGTCACAACAAATACTCAATCAATCCAGCTTCTGACCAATCCATAATCAATCCCAGAGGCTTGATTTACAGACAGAGAAAGGGTGTGCTCTCTGAGGGCAAGGCCCCACCTAACTTGCATGACTAACGACTCCACTGGAAGCCCAACAGGGCTAAGCCCAGGTAGCGCTTAAAACGGAGTTACCATTGAATCAAAATGACTTGTCCAGCCCTACTACCAGGAAAAGATCTGGAATGTTGTAACGCCCATTAAACTCCGTGTCCATTACTCCCACCTGTCTCGTAAACAATGCTGTAGACATTAGCTGATATACCACAGTCTAGGTGGGGCCAGCGGACAGTAGGGTGGTCCTGGATTAGTTACATCTCCTTTGGAGATTATATAAGATACAAATAACCACTGTTGCCTTGCCGGTTAGCTGGCCAGTTAAAAGGGGGACAAAGCCTGATGCTAGAATTTGGAAAGGAAGAAAACTAATTTCTGAGTATCTGTATACTCAATACTCACCTGCATAGAAAAGGTAAGTGAAGTCCCCTGGAAATGCTTTTCCACCACTGTGCCAACTTTCTGGGTTGCCTGAAACAAATCAGCCACTTCTTCAGGACGCAGATCTCGGAAGCGCTCCACTGGCCGAAGGGGGCACACGAGGACATCTGCAGTGAAGTCTGTTAAGGAACACTTTGCTTGCTTTGGGTGGTATTTTTACCAAGAAGTTTATACCCACTGTATTGAATCCCCCTGGCCCAGGCCTGAACTCTCAAACACTAAATAAAATCAAGAAACAAATACTTGCCAACCACTGAACTCCAAGGAATTCAACGAAGACTTACAAACATGGTTAATTATACTTTGAAGGAAAAGCTGTGCTGAGCTGAAGAAATCCTGTGAGGAGCAAGGGATATTAGTGTTTCCGAGAGACTCAAGTGCTGGCTGAGACAATTATGCCAAGAGATAAGATCTATTCTGCACCCTTATCTCCTGACCCCTGTTCTCACGCTCTGGCATCTTAAGCAGCTCGAGGGGCTGGGAAAACCACTGGGACATCCAGTTGGTTTCTCTACCTACAACATCATGATTACAATTTTCATTTTAATATCTCTTTGGAGAAACATGTAATGAATATATAATAGTAGTTTTATTGACTTATTTTAAAACTAGTGTAGACATTCTGAAAACATACAGTGAACTTCATCTGTAGCCTATAGATGTGCACATGGTTAAACACTTTATGGCAAGGATTCCTCAGACTGATCATTAAGAATTCAAGAAGGCAGCTAAAGAAGGTAAATCATTAATTTAATAAAAGGGTTGTCTTCTTTTGCAAACAAAACTGTGTTAGTGCCTTCTGTAAGTTAGACAAGTCAACATAGTTACATTTTTGGTCTGAACAAACAACCACATCTAGAGAAAGTAGATATATAAACTTGATCATTTGTTGACAGCGAATCATTATTCAATGTTACATCATTAATAGCACTTCAGTTTCTTTCTGTATTTGAATTCATCAGATATGTGTGGGTATAAACATGAACGCACATATGCATACACACATGAGACTAACTTTTGTTAAGTTTTTAGATACCAGTTGGAGAAAAAAACACTATAATGTTCTTTTCTGTTTCTTTCTTTCTTACTTTTTTCTTGTTGTTTTAGGAGAACATGCTTCTGCCTGGAGCTAAGCAGCTGAGGGTCACAGTAAAACCACAACTCAGTGCTTGCTAGTCTCACCAGAATACCAAGCATTTTAGCCCATCAGACCAACGGCAGGGCTCGGGCCCAAGGGAAGCTGCACTGAGCTCAGCTGGACAGGCTTGACTTTCATAAGGGCAGGGGAAGGGGAGGGACACAGATTAATTTTGCTCATAATCAGGAAATTCATATCAATGGTAAACTAAGAAAAGGAGCATTTGTTTAATGTGAGTTCACTTTTCAAGAGAGGAGAGGGGAGAGGCCTTCACCCGCAGGGCCTCTGATCCTTAAAAAGATAATTATCCCTTTTTTGGCAGGGCTGCTTTGTTATCATGGGTCAATGAACTGTTTAGAAATGAAGAATTTCCTTTTAACAGATTGCCAGTCTCCACTCCCACTGAGTTGCTTTTCTTTGTTTAAAGAGATCCTTCCCCATCTTCCTCCTCCCTGCTTTAATTTACACCCACCCTTAGGCCCTGACTTCATCAAACCACAGCAAGATAAGGACTTTGCAAGCCTCCAACAATGTCCCTAATTGCTGTGTTAGGCTGTGTCTACCCAGAAACTAGGTGGGGAAGAAATGAAGTTGCATTGCAGTGACTGCTTACTGTGAAACTGGTGGAATGAATCTGACAATCTTTGTAACTTTAGTGCTATCAATGACATCTGCAAGCTCTTTCTTCAATGCCATGAAAATATCTTACCATGTTATCTGTCCACTCTGTGAGTCTGTTGCTAAGGACTGGCTTGGCCAAGTGTTTAATGATTTAAAATGTTTATGAAGTCAAAAATGTCTGAATTTGTCAGATGTTTTATCCTGTGTATGGATCCAACGCATGGTGATACATCATATACGTTTATTATTTTAATTAAATATTAATAATAGTAACACAACATGTCACAGAACAGTTAAACAGGTTAAACGCATTCTCATTTAGGTAACAGTTTTTCGCCAGCCCAGGTAGGCAACATTGTCCTGACACATACATTCTCTGCAACCCAACCCTTTGTTAAGAAGTCATTCTATCTGCATATAACACACACGCATTTCTATGCAAATAATAAGATAAATAAAGAGAACTTTCAAGGGTGCTTACTTGGGCACCTGTTCACAGGTGATCATTTCCTTTGTCTGGCAGGGACTCAGAGGTTTGCCAAGCAGGCATCTTAACCTGGGAGTGGCCACAGAGGTAGGATCCACACAACCCTACAGTGGGGTAGATGGGTCTGGAGTTACACAGGGTGATCCCCTGGAGCTCTGGGTGCTGTGTGAGTAGTTGACCTGGTCTGTAGCAGGCCCACTATTCAATACACCCCCTGGGCCATTCCAGGCACTGGCTGAACATCAGAAAGTCAGGATCCACCGTCTTCCTTCAGCTCCTTTAAAACCAGAGCCGAACAAGGCCTAGGCCCGCACCTCGCCAGGGGCCACCTCCCGCCTACTGCCTACCCTCGTCCCGGGTCTCCTCCTTCCCCACCCTTCTCTTGCACACTTTATAGGCCTTGTGGGCTTTCTTTCTGTTGCTCGGACACAGTAAGCGCCTTCCCTGATTTGGAGCCTTCTTCCTAGCTATTTGTTCTTCCATGGTTTTCAAAAGGTTACTTCTTTCATATTGTTCAGATTCTGATCCCACTGCCCCTCTCTCAAGGGAATATCTCACTGCCGGGCGGTTCAAACTGCTACCTGCTTCTCACTCTTCCATCACCTGTTTCCGTCTTCCCTGGTCCTTGCTGCCAGCTGATGGTTTTCTTCTGTTGGTTACCACCTACCTGGATGAGAATGTGAACTCCACAACCGCGAAAACTTAGTTTGGTTTACTGAAATTTCCCCTTATAACAGCAGAGTCATTGAATAAGTATTGCTGGAATGAATGAATAAATAATACACTAGACCCTCTTATCCGCCACCTCTGAGCACTAAAACCCTGATGAAATGCATTTACTTTTCAATTACCTATACAAGACTGGGATAGGCTGCAAGATTTTTTTTTTTTTAATTCAAAGAGGTTTATGCATCATATCTAACATAGTTAGAACTAAAGGTTGATGAGAGCTGGAAAAATGTAAACTCATTTGTAACGTAAACTCATTTTCATATGAACCCAAAGGACATATAATTATGAAGGTAAAATCCTTTTAAAAAAAAAACCTTTTATAATTAGAAAGAAGTGGTTTCTAGAATATTCAAAGTCTCAGATAAACTATATATAGAAAAATGCTGCCTTGTACTATGACTAGGAAATGTGATTCATTAGTTCATTCAGTAAACAGTGAGCACTAGCTGTAGACATTGTGCTAGGCTCTGGGGATACCAAAGAAGAGTAAGAAGTTGCCCATGTCCTGCAGTCCAGGATACAGGGATCGAGGCAGAGGGCTGCAGTACTATGGGAGGCACAGAGTAAGCGTAGGGGGCCAGAGAGGCAGAGAAACCTGGGTCACCTTAGTAAGATAAGGGCTCCAGAATAACCATGAATAAACTCCAAATTGGATAGATTATCCCATGGCTAACTGGAAATATAAATGTGTTCATAAAGGATTTAGAGCCCTAAGCAAACTTCTTCTGCAAAGGACCAGATGTAAATATTAATATTTTAGGTCTGATGAGCCATGTGCCCAAGCAGCCATACACAATACAAACACCAATAGGTGTGGCCGTATTCCAGTACACGAACGGGGGAGGTGGGCCAGATTTGGCCCATGGGCCTTAAAGTGTCGATCCTTCTATGGAGGAATCACATGAGAAAGAGGTAACTAATGGAAACAAAAAGTATTGGATGCCTACTCTTCTTTCCCCAAGTTGAGGACTACAATACTATTTTAATAGCATATTGGATAAAGATTATGGTATCTTACAAAATTTAACCATCTAAGAAAAACATCTGAGCATGTTAGAGCATGTTCATGACCTTGTACAATGTTTTTAAAGCCTGATCACATCAGGAAACATGTTATGATATTGACATCATGAAATAAATCATGAGCATTTTCCCCAACACAAGTAAAATGGGTTTGTTCCGTCTCTAATTGGAAAAATGCAGCATATGATCTGCAAACACACGAGAGCACCAAAGCAGTGTGCTATTTACAGATCCATCTAAGAATAAAGTATTTTCTCAAAATAAGTGCCTAAGTCTTGGAAGAAAACACCATATTGCTTGAAGATGATAGGTATGTGCTACATATTTCTCCTAGACACACAACTCAGGGAAGGCAAGTTGATCTGGAAGACAGCAGACAGCTCTTGTAATTCTACTGCCACTGTATATATGCCAATTATTTTAAGGTAATATCACAGAGGCAGTATAATTTAATATGGAGACTCTTAGGCTTTGTTAACAGACAAGTATCCCATATTACACATAGACTGTAAGAACACACTTCTGCATCTTCTTTGCTCAAGGATGACACCTCCGCAGAGACTCGTTAGCCATCACGCTAACCTTCTAGGTAGTTAATCTACTCAACTGAATTTAATATGTGTTGATCCAGTACTCATCACACATGACAAACTGTGAAAGAAGATTATCAAATGGACTCTGGTCCCTCTCTACAGTATAAGTAGAGACATCTATTTAGTAATAACATTTTTTTTCAAAAGAAAAGAAGGCTAATAATTATAAGTTAGTTCATATGATCAACAAAAACATTCCTCATAGCAGAGGAAAATCAAAGAAGACTTCTTACTGCAGATGAGATTTAAAGTAGACTTTACAAATGGGGAAGTAATTCAAACAATGGGTTGGTTGGCAACCGACTCACCCACTCCATTTCACAACTAAAGGTTTCTCACAGCCCAGGGCTCGTACTACAATTTAGGATGCCAAGATGAATGCGACAGAGTAACTGACCTTGAAGAGTTCACACTCTAATATCCCAACTGTCATGCAGTATAAACAGATCATTCCAACACAGAGAGATGAGGGCCATTGATAGAAATCAGCACAGATTGTTGTGGGAGCACAGAGGACGCAGAACTTAACTCTGCCCAGGGGTTTGAGAAACTTTTCAGGATGGGCTTACATTTCAATTTTCTAAAATCAGCAAGTATTTCTCTAAATTTGGACTAAATCGGTCCTTGAAAATGGCCTAGTAACTTATGGTTAGCTTCAAATAAAGTTGTCAGGCATGCCCCCTTTGGCTAAAATCACTGTTTCATTTATATATGCACTTGCATTTCTTAATCTTTCCAACTAACCCATAAAATGCTTTCATAATTCCTATTTTTCAGATGAGGACATTGCCGCTTATAGAAAATACGCAACTTGCGCAAGACAGCACACCCGCAACACAAGACTGAACTAGACTCCAACTCAAGCCTGTCCGATTCCAAAGTCCATGTTACTAACCATAGCTCTGTGATGCTATGCTTCTTATAACTTTCATGATTAGTCTCTGCTTACCCTCTCACTAAAAGTGTACGCTGCATTCCCAGAGCTCCTCTGTTCATGGAAGAGAATCATGGGTTTCATGGAATTCAAAGATACCGTGCAAAACTGCTAAAGTCCTGGGAAACACCTGACCTCGAAGGGAGAAAGCAGAGGAGACATACAGTCTCATGGTGGAAGGGGGCCTCAGTGCTGGGCAGAGGAGGTTGTAAGCATGCCCCTTGTCCTAACAGAGAACTGTGAGTAAGGACATCAAAATCAGAGAAGTATCCTGTACCAGGAGGTCAGCGGGAGGAAGTAAGGTGGAACGCAGAGCCTGCACTTCCTCTCTTTTCCATCTGTAAGCTTGGCTTGCTTCAAGGTAACTTTGGCCCCACTGGGCTGCCAGACTCTGGAGCAAGATTAGATATTCCGATCAATGTCAATGGATTACACTGTCAGACAGGCTGAAAAATCCCTTTGCTCTTGGACAGTCTAATTATTGGGAGTCATTGACTTCCTCATAGCATCATTTATATCACCAAGGACTACGAAAAACCTGGTAATGCCTTTTCTCCTCTTTTTCTCTCCACTTTCACCACCAGCTCAGCAGTGACCGTCTCATAGTACTGGATATAAACATAGTGTGTCATTGCCACACTACAGTGGTGTGACAACATGCCGGGCCCTGGGGTAAACTCTCTGTTACACAGCTAATCCAGAACACACACAATTACAGAAAGAACTCAGGTGAATCTTTGTGCTAGTCAAGTACCTAAAGTTGTTGTGGTAGATTCCTTACAAATGTTACTACAAGAGTGCTTGCCCTCCTGCATTCCCCTTTGCAAAGTGACTTTGCCCCTCTTCACATACAGAGTTGGAGGCTATGAACCCTCCCCTTGAATCTGCGCTGACCTTGTGACTTGCTTCGATCCATGGAATATGATAGCAGTGCTGCTATGTGACTTTCTACGTTCAGGCATTAACAGAATTGGCATCTTTTGTTTTTTTTGTCCTCTTGGAACCCCGTTAAGCTTGCTGTGAAAAAGCCCAGCTGGCCTGTTGGAGAACAAGCACTACATGGAGGACTGAGATCCCTCGGCCGGTAGCCACCGCCCACTTTCAGGGCTTTTAGACCCAGGAGGGCCACTGACTGACTTCTAAACTTCTGTATCACCTACCTATTCCTGCCTATGAACTACCCTGAAAACACAGGTGCACAGTGAAACACTGACTTGTTTCCTTATCACAATTCTGCGGGGACCTTTGCTGCTGGTCTCACCTGGGCTTACTCATGCAACTGCTTTCAGTTGGCTCAAATGGTGCACTGGGCCCCTACTCTCTGGGCCCCTAAATTCCATCTCCGATAGGAGGAGAGGAAAGGCCGATGTGAAAAGAAGTGTGGGCACTGGAAGTCACGTAGTATCAACAGGCATTATTTTAACAGTCTTCCAAAGCTGGTAACCCTGAAAAGAAGCCCTGGGGATTTTGCAAAAATGAACAGGTGCCAATGTATCTTGGATGTTCTAGTGACTGTATATAGCCATGTTATTTTAGACCTAGGATGAATTCTAAACATTATCTACTCCAATATCTTCCTTGTTGGGGAAAAAAATAAATAAATAAGGATTAGAGAAGTTAATTGATTCATTCAAAGTCACACAGTTAAGGACGCAATTGGAATAGAAACTCTGCCATTTGGCTTCCCAAACCAAAGTTCTTCCTAGTATACATGAAATAACAAAACGTTGCACCTCAGCTACATATTCCAATGCTAAGCCTATGGCAGACATTAACAAGTGACTACAAATTTCTGTCTTTGAACTACAGAGACTCAGAATCCTTGTCAACCCTGACCTCTGAGCAGTCACCACCAATCAGAGTGTGCATGGAACACAAAAACAGCTCTGAACCACGAAAACACCTGCAAAGGCCCGGTGGAGTGGGAAACAAAGCAAGATCCCGTAAAAGTGAGAATCTGCCCAACCGCATTAGATGTTCATTATGTCACTACATTTTTATTCAAAATAAATTTGATAAGTCCAAAATTTGTTCATCAAGGATAATAACTGATGATTGAAAATAATTTTATGAGCATTTCCATGACAAATATGAAATATTTAAATACAGAGTCATGACAGAGAAATGGAAATGTACTAATTTAGATGATTAATTCAGGAAGACAGCAGAATATTACATTCAGACTTGCTCAGGCTTGCTCCTATTTATTTTTCTATATCTGATCTATTCTAAGGATTCAAAATATAAAAGTCGCTAACATAAATCAAACCATCAAAAATATCGCTGATTCTGATGAGGCTGATCAGCGTGTATATATATGAATATGGAGTAAGTCTGTAGCAAATGATATGACAAAGAATTAGTCATTCTTATAAACGAATAATAAAGAAGAGTCTCTATTCATCTCTACTGCAGATCAGTATGCAGTTCAGTGACAAACAAGGAACCTTTCTGCTTACACTGCAGAGCTCGGCAGACCCTTGTAATGAATTACTTGCTCTAACAAATAATCCTAGACCTTGCAAATGTTTGGAATAATTCTTAACATTGCTTCAAAAACAAGGTGGACCGTGAGGTATTTTTAAAGAGAAGATTCAATTTATCTGATGCCAATAAAGTACAGTTGCAAAGCTTTGTATCAAAGTAGGTGGCATCTCAAAAAATAATCTACTATTCACTTCTGTGAATTTTCTTATCAGGGATGTACAGATAGTACCCCCAAAATTAAGAAATACAACTCTGAGGAAGTGTCTTGCCAGTTTGGACCATGCCCATTTCAATAGCGCAGCAAAGACCCTGAGACATGCACCAACCACAGGCATAAATGGCCTGGGTGCAATTTCAGGATGCTATAAACTCCAGGATGGTGTGATTGAGATAATGATAGTGCTCTGCTCATACCTGGATGTCAAGGCAAGCATCTCCCTAACATCTCTTGTTGTGTCCTAGAGAATGCCTTGGGCCAAAGATACAATGTGAGTGAGTCTCCAGTTACCTGGGGGCAGAGAAGCCATGTATCATTCTCTAGGCACTGCTCTGGCCACTCAGAGGTGAGAATCAAACTTATAGGGAGAAGCAAACTGGCAACTTTCAAAGAAAGTAAAAGGAAAAAGAAGCCTGGAGCCCGGAGGCCAATTCTTTGGTTGAAATATCACACATTACTCTGTGATATTTTTCAAGGCAAAGGATTCTTGTGTTAATTATACTAGGAGAATCAGAAACAGCAAGAGTTATGATTATATGAAACTAAATATGTGGGGAAAGTGAATAATATCAGAAGGGGAAGGAAAGAATATATACCATTTGTTTGCTGCTTACCGCACCCTTTGAGGTAGATAGTATTATCACCCACCCTTGCTTTTCTGCATTCAGAAGTTGAAACTGAACAAGTTAAACTACATAACCAAGGTCACAGTGTTGTATAGTGAAAGTCCCGGCGAGGGTCATGTGGTATTTAAAATTGTCTACGCTGTTTCAATTCATAAAATTCTCCATGTACCTACTGCAGTGTTCACTACAGTGATTCGCCAGAACACTGGGTCCCTACCAGACCCTTACCAGAACACTAAGATATTCTTAGACACTATATAAAAAAAAAATCTGACAGTCAAAAAGATTAAGAAACACTGAATAAAATTAAGTAAAATAGGTTTCTTTTTACAACACTGCTCATTGGGATACTTAATGTGCTAATATTTATTCTGACTTCCCCAACAGAGGGGATACTCTGCAGCATTTCTCATATTTGCTTAAAAATAAAACTATTATTACTTAACTTTTTTTTCTTTCTTTGTAGAACGTTGCTCAAGACAAATATTCCAGGGGATGGTCACTGGAAATACTGAGCATCATTTACCTAAACATAGAGATACCAAAAGACTTGTGCTTTTTAAACAAAAAGTAAACATCCTATTATTCGCATGAGGACAGCGCGAGGGCATTCTGGTGAATGAACTATGCTGATACACTGAGTATTAAAGTACATCAGATGGGATATGGCAGAGTTGTCCGTGCTATCTGCCAACTGCTTGAGGTCCTTGCACGTCTGGGCAAGTGACAGGATTACGCATCCTGGATCTTGTGATTTGGGGAAACTGAAGAAATTCTGACCAAGGATTTGTGAAGAAAAGGGATAGATGTCACTTACAGCCTAGAGCACTTAACTGCTAGTGTGAGACCCCAAAACTCTCTTTCCCTTTCCACTATGACCAGCCACACTGGTTGTGCAGTGGGTACCAGATGATCCTTGCAGGTCTTATCATCGGTTCTTACAGTGACAAGAGCAATTTTGTTAAATAGTTTTCCTCTCTATTTCCAACTCCAACTAACTTGTAGTAGCTGCTGATAGCAGTGTATTAAAGAAGATTCAGAGGCCTTGATAGAGATCAGGAGGGAAGAATGGAGGGGTGTATCGGTTTGTGTGGCCATGAGGCTGGGAAGAATATCAGCATGTTTACTAAGTATCTGCCACTCTTCAATGAAGAGGCAATAAAAATATTTTTCTAAGACTCCCTTTCCCCCTTTCTTAATGACATGAAAGTCATGTTCAGGTCTTGAAATGTCTGAGTAATCTTTACAAAAATTTAGTATTATTGGTGTTGTACTGGAGATACACAGGAGTATGTGCAATTTAAATAATTCTAGTTAGAAAAGCACTGAAAAAGAAAGTTACTGTCACTCATAAAGCGAAAACATGGGAATGGGGTCACACTAAGATGACGGTGCTGTAAAACTGCTCTTAAATGTTAAGAATGGACGAGTGTAGCAATAGAAAAGAAATAAAGTACACTCAGCCGCTGAAAGAAATATTTAAGGATCATTCCTGAAGAGGGATTAAAAAAATAAAAATCTACATACGTACTCTATGAGAACCACTCCAAAAACTCTGAGGAAAGCTTTTTAGTCTAGAGTAGATCAGAAAGTAATGCTGATGATCTGCAATTTATTGGAGATCTGCTGGGAAACCATAAGCATGACCAATAGTTTACACCCTATACACACTTATATTCTGCCAGCCTGCGAATGAGGACAGAGAGCACCCTGCATGTCTACTTCCCCAGGATGGCCAGGCTAAACCCAAACATGAAGAGTCCTCCCAGGACAAGGTCCATCAGGTCCCCAAAAGGATGGATTCCAACTTGTTTATGCCACTCAAGAGCCACTGAAAATTCCAATTTTCATCAGGTCGTCAGTACAGTGGGACAAGCCAATAAGGCCACCTACGCCTCACAGACACAGTGTAAAGGCAAACGCATGTGGAACAGAGAGACTCTTTAATGAGAGAAAATAAATAGAGAAGCCTGGGAGGTAGGAAGGAAGGAGAAAGACATAAAAAGGGAGCTCTTAGCAGGAAAAACACTCTTAGAAGG
>PVJD01006915.1:0-91321 GCA_004026545.1 Mormoops blainvillei | reverse complement strand
ACTTTTCTTTGTAACAGCTGTGAGATGTCCTTCTAGTCTAAAGCACTCGGCATTATCGAGATTTCTATGACAGAAAATTCTTATTTTGAAAAGATTACTAGAAAAGATGTTTGACTCTAAAAGTAAGCCAAATCTTCGGTAGGACGAAAATATCATCAACCATTTTACCAACTGATGTTAAATGGTAAAATGAAAACACATACTTGAATCAGTATAATAAACAAAGTATTAGTGTCCTTATTATGTAAAGAGCTGAAAAAAGTTGAGAATACAATGAGAAACTCCAATAAAATGGCAGCAAAGATGATGCGCCACCTTCAATAGCAGAAAAATACAATTGCCCAGCAAATATGTAAAAAAATAGTCTTCTCAAGAGTAATCAAAAGTAAAATTAAAATATGAGACAGTTTATGTTATATGTTATCTGCAGTTTGTTTGTAAAAAGTATATGTAAATGGGCAGTATACCTGCAGAGTTCTAGTAGGAAAATGATAGCATACTGAAACTGAGTAATTGAAGAGAGTTTAATAACCATTTACAAAAGGGGCGGGTAAATTTAGAAACAGTAACAAAGAAAAAAAAATCCACAACAAGAATAGTGGGAGCCCTTGCCACACCTAGGCTAGTAGGAGCAAGGGAAATGAGCAGTTGCCCAAACCCCCAGGGAAGAGGTAGTGCTGTGTGACACATGCCAACTGACAGGAAACATGGCCTTTACTCCACAATGAGCAACTCAGCAGGGAGACAGAAAAGGGAATAAACACCCACCTCATTTTCTCCCTTCCCACTGATCTCCAGTGGGTGCTTACCTTTGGCCAGGTGATCTCCAGAGGGTGCTTACTTTTGGCCCAGCGGGCACTTACCTTTGGTTGAAGTCCACTAGAAGCCACGGGGGAATGAAGATCCACAGAGGCCAGACGCCCAGAACCCAATATCTTGTGGAAACAAATGGAAAGGAGGTTTGGACGGGCAAGCACCAGAATACCTAAAGGCACACTCCTGCAAGGAAAAGAGGGGACTGCTGTAATGTTCAAATCCTCCACAAGATAATTTAACAATGCACAGTAAGAGCCTCAAAAGTATTACTCTTTGGCTTAGTATTTCTATTCCTAGGAATCCATCCTAAGGAAAGAGTGTGCACAGCAATCTCTACACAATTATGCTATTGCAGAGCTGTTTACTAAATACTGGACATAATAGTTCAACGTTAAATATCAGGCATGTTCTGTAGAAATTATTTAATGGCACAAAAAACTATTTATAAAAATTGTTAAATTTAAGAAGCGTGAAAAAAGTGATCTATACAGTATATTAGTACCCTGTGGGTAGGAGTTTTGCTCACTTCTATATATTCAGCCTCTAGAACAGTGCCTAGTATATGTGAATATATAAGCATAAGGAAAAATTAAAGAACATATTTCAAAATGTTGATCATGCCTGTTTCTGGATGGTAGAATTGAGGGTGATATATAATTGTTAATTTATGCTTTAACTTAAATTCTCTCCTTTTATGATAAGAAAAGTATACTTTAAAAAAAGAAGGCATTTTCTAAGTATTGAAGCATCATTATAGGGACCCTGTAAAAGCCTCCAAGGTCCTGTGAGGTCTGTTCTGTTTCACCCAACTGAGGTCACTCTACCACTAGTGGGAAATCCCCTGGGGGAGTCTAGAAAAGATCAAAATCTCAGAAAAAAATAAAAAGTCTCCTCCATCCTTCCAGCATTTTAACAGCAGTAAGATTTTTACTCTTTTTGTAATTATAATTTCATAGTTTCCTGGGGCTCAAGTGAGTCATCCTTTGTGATGATAGGAGTCTTAGCCTTGAGTTTCTTTTTTATAAAAAGTGTGAAATAGTTCACAAATATGAGAGTGAACTACCTTTTAGAGCAGTTAAAGACTGTAATGGAACCATTATAATCACTTTCAAGGACAAAGATTAAGGATTCTAAGGGGTCATAAAAACCAAGTGCAAGTTCTTTATCTTACAGATTTGTCAAGTGAAGCTCAGGAAGATCAGCTAGAAAGAGACACGCAGTCCACTGAATCCCGGTCTAGTGTGTTACAATTTTTGGTGTATAAAAACCAGCTTCAATAAAACAGTTCAAATCCCTATGCGTGCCAATCTGATTGAAACAAAACGGTTATGTGATAGAAAACTGAGTTAAATGGGCTATTTTACAATTAAATTTGCTTTATCCATATACTCTAATCAAATTAATTGGTATATTTTTTAGATTGACAGTTTCAAGCTGTTACTGGGAGCTTTCGGTTTCATTGAGGGCACCTGAGGGATCAAAAGGGAGGTGTATCAATGCAGGTCCTATCGGGAAACAGAAACCACACAGTGATTTAAACAAGTGAAGCTTCATATGACAAATTATTAACCTAAGACAGAAAAGGAACTCTAAAGGGCACTGTATTGCTGAGAGAGGCTATCCAAGGAAGGAAAATTTCAATAGGACATTCTCTCTTCAAGGCTGAATATGAGACCTCCCTGGAAGTTGCATCCCACCGGGTGGTAGAAAGTTTGCTGGGATGCGGCACCCAGAACTGGACCACAGTGTCTGCGCAAGGAGGAAACGACTGGAGCACAGGTGAGCTGCCGCTGGTGGGGGTACACCGCTGATTAACGGCGCACCTGCTGGAGCCAGCAGGAGAAGCTGTTTCATCTCACGATGTCCCTCCAATTACCTCTACTGAGAAAGCTGAACGCTGTGCTCACTTTAAAAGAGAACAGTTTAAAAGAGCAGGTATTATCACAGAACAGGTATTAGAGGGCAATTTTAGGCTGAGAGGCAATAAGTTGATAGGTGGGTAAAGCGGTCTAGCAGGTCAAGTTTTAGGTCCCTGTCCTAATTCATCCAGATCAGTTCCACTACTGAGTATTTAATAAATAGTGGTTTCCTACAAAATGTATTTGAAGCTAAAAAAAAAAATTGAAAGACATTACAGAGTAAAAGACATAATGACATAAAAATCTCACTTGATCTTAGCCAAAAGGCTGAGAAGTCATAATGACATAAAAATTTCAACTTTTGATTTAAAGAAAACCATTAACAAAATAAAAATGTTCACAGCCTTTGCAAATTCTTAACAGTCCAGACTACAAGAAGAGGACTGCAAGAGGGAACTCCAGAAAACAAAAAGTACAAGTAATAAATGATTTGTGATTAAACTTTTGAAAAAATAAAAGTACTGTACTGTGTCAAGTGAGTTAAGTATTTTAATGAAGTTGATAAGTGCATAGAAATCAAGCAAATAGAGAAGTACATCTGGTCCTTCCTTGGTTCAGTAGTAAAAGATATTTATGTAGTCATAGCAAGTCCTGATTGCCATAAATATTGTGCTACAATTCCATTAAATTATTGGGAAGAGAGAAAAAGAGAGAGATATTAGTAGATAAATACCACTGAATCAACCAGGCCAAGAATTACATAATGCCAAGAATAGTTGCATAAATCAATAGCTGCATAACCTCTCGCTTCGTTTTAGAAATATAAAAGAAAATGCCAAATACCATAAGAAATGAAGAGAGGGTTATAAATGTTTCTGGGGAGTGGAACTAGAAGTGTGAGTAAAAGAAAGTGCTATTTTTTTTATTGTAAATAGTTCAGCTTTATCTGAGTTTTAAATTATGCACAGGTTTTAATTTGATGGCAATAGGACAAGTCATATATTAACATGATTTCTACAATGCAGAAGTCAGAGAAAACACTGAAAAAATATCCTAAAATACCAACAGTGATTGCTCCTGGGTGGCACAATTCCACATGACCATTAACAGTGTCTTTATGCTTTTAACACTTCCAAACTTCCTAAAATGTGTATCATCAGAAAACAAATTTTAGAGTAAGCAAGGGGTTAAGTGAAGTCATTAAATTTATGATAAAAGGAAGCAAGAAAGAATAAAGTAAGATAAAATGAGTGCACACCTGATTGGTGTGGCTAAGTTGGAGCGTCATTCCTTATCAGAAGGGTGCAGGTTCGATTCCTTGTCAGGGCACATGCCGAGGTTGTGGGTTTGGTCTCCGGTCCAGGCGTGTATGATCTCCAGTCTGGCACATACGGGAGTCAACCCATCGATGCTTCTGTCTCACATTAGTGTTTCTCTCTCTCCCTTCTCCTTTCCCATCCTCTCTCTCTAATAAATAAATAAATAGATAAGTAAATAAATAAATAAATAAATAGTGCAGGTGTATCATACCATCAGGCAATATTCATTAAGTGATCACTGTGAGCCTAGCGCTGCATGTAGTAAACAAAAAATAACAAATCACCCTTTCCCTTGATACGCTTAAAATTAGAGAAAAAAATGGAAGAAATAACAATTAGATATTATACTTTATTTTAATAAAAGAAATAATAAAATAACAATTAAAAACCTCACTTGACTGGAACTTCGAAGTTGAAAATACAAAATAATTCTTTCTCTTACTCCTGTTCCTAGTATCAAAAGTAATTAACTGTAAATAGCTCTCATATAAAATTATAAAGATTACTATAAACTCCATAAAGGTATTATTTGGTTTGCAAAACACAATACCTAACATTTTTCCCTAAAGTTTTATTTTATGGATTCTCAGGACATCTGCTTATCCTAATACCAGTGGTAAATGCTTAAATTGGTTTCAAATATCAAGTCAAATACCAAGTCTCTGTCAGGTCTGCCTTTAATTCAGATGTCAATTAACGAACATGCTAATTAAGTTTAAATGTCAGAGCCCCTTCCTTGCATAGGCCCCTCCTAGCAATATGCACTTCATTTTTTACAGGCTTTGTAAAAGTAGAACACTTTAACCAAAATCCGTTATGACGACTAACTCTTTCCACTCCAATTTACCCTCCGACACACTTCTGCTTATGTAGGAATGGCTATGAAACAGTAAGCTGGAAACAACTGAGTTGGATGGAGATAGGTCTATACATAGGGATTTTAGTCATGTCTGTGTATATTTTAGTTACGGCTAGCCTTCCTGGTGTAGGTATGGCTTCCAGGAAATTCCCACAGCCCACTGTCTTAACTCTTCCAGTGTTGAGAGACAAAGGTATAGAACAGAGGTTTCGTGGAGCAATGAACACATTCTACAGAAGTTAGCACTAGAAGAATGAAGATAAAGGGAAAAAGATTTTGAAATATAAAGCATAAGCTAGCCTGAGGAGAAGTCCTCCAAACTGTACATCTCATAAATTAAAAAAACCTTTCAATATAACTTTTTTCTTATTTTTGACAAGCAATAGCACCTTTATGTTACATTATTAGTAGTGAGTTGTGAAGGTAACACAAAAAAAAAATTTAGTATCAATAATGTAGAAAATATAATCAAATATTATCATAGCCATATAAAATAGCAATCAAAGTTTGAAACGCAAACATATAGGAAAGAAAGAGTATAAAGTTAAGTCAGGCAATTAATTAATTAAATATGATTTTTTTCTGGGTTTCACAGTTTTACTGGTATGTCAGATTTTTAAAATTTATGATTTGTTATAATTTATTTTCTCATCTTTAGGTAGGCATTCATTTTCAAATCTAATTTTGTATTTTATTTCCTTTTTCTCAATGTTTCCCCAATTTGTATAAATTAAGGCCTCATAAAACTAGATATAGCATGGATTTTTAAGTTATTATTTCAAAACATTTATCATGCCATGTTTTGCAATCTTATAAAACAAAATTCATATCATTGCTATCAAGTCTAGAGTACCTTCTCATGAGATTAATGGGTTCATTTTTCCCTTTGTGCCCCAAGTAAAATGAATTCAGAGGCTCCAACATTGCAAGAAGAAAATATTCAAGAAATTCAACAAAATTTGAGGTGGGAAGTCAAAGAAATAATAAAATTGGTGAGAAAAAAATTGGTACACAAAGCATAAATGAAAGCTGCCCACTGTTCCACTCCGTTCCCCCACTTGAATCCATATTAACCTTCGAGAAATAGCTAACTTCATTTAAAGATGAGAAAGTGTCACATCCCTCTATAAGAATGACTAAACAAACACCACAAAATAAAATAAAACTCTGGGAAAAAAGCAAAGAACATACATAAAAAGCAGATGAGCAATTTCAGCAAATGAATTCAAAGAAATAGATTTTTATCATCTCATTGATATTATAAGATACTGATATTTTGGGGAAAAAGAAATGGGACAAGTATTTAACTAAGAGATTTCAATTCACAAAATAAATTAAAACTGGCTAGTAAAATTTAGAAAAGAAATGGAAGGGAAAAAAGCATATTGCTTCATGGTATCCTGTACTATAGATTAAACAACAGAATAAACATAACTGAAAATATAGATACACAGTGTGTGACCTTGAGCAAATTGGAAATGGAAGGAAACAACACAGACAAAAAGGCAAAATAAAGAGACGAGGGCAATGATTTGGAAACAAATATTCAACATACATATTTGCTGTCCTCAAAGCACAGAAAAGAAAGACTTTAAGTGGCATGCCATGTCTCATAAAAAGTTGACATAAAATATATAAGAAAATATATACTCAGGAAGGTGCTGAATGTGGGAAATGAATAATTACTTGAGCCCTCTAGAAGAATAAATATGTCATGCACAATAGATAATAGTCAACTTGGCCTCAACCTCCTTCCACACTCCACCCATGGCCAATGACAAACAGAAAGAAATAGGTCCTTGCTGAGTGTTATCATCTCTACGTCCCATTTGGAACTGTGGCCACCATCTTGGAACAGGCAATGGATCCAAGAGGATATATCAATATCCCCACAGTGAGCATAGCTAATGATGTTTTCAGTCAATTTTGAATCCCTCTATCAAATCAATGAAAAGATTTTTGAATTGCTTAAAACATTATCATTTCACTCCTTGATTACTTGTGAAAGCTTCCTCATGTAAAAATAGTAATATAACATAACAATGTGAGGATAAAGGCAGGAGAAAGTTTGTTCTAATTTCCATATCTTTCACATCTGAAATTTAAAAAACACAATATAAAGTTGAAACAGTACAATAATTGCACTCGCAAAATTGTGTTGCTTTTTTATTTTCCTAATATTACAGAACTCTTGCAAGAACTAATATTTCTTATACTGAACAAATTGAAAATTTCATCAGAATTTTAACATTATTTGTTTCACTTCAGATGCTTTACTCTGTTAAATTCAAAGAAAAGTAATATAATTAAAAATAATATAGATGATGATCAAATATTTGTTAAATCTCTATCCCCCTATCCTTGAGTCTTTGTAGAGGAATATCTGAATTTTGGGACATCAAATATTGACAATAGGTATTCCTTAGTTGTAAAATTTAGTAATAGTTTTCACATTCTTTTTATTTTTCTGCTTTGCTTTAAACATAAAGGCAATATGCAAAACAATACAAAATATAATAAACAAAATGATAAAATTGGTACAAAACAAATAAAATTGGTTTTCATAAAACAATAAAATTATTAATCATAAAAATTGAGCACTTATTTTTGAAAATCATTTTACACTATATTAGACTACAGAAACACATTATAGGCAATAGTATTTTACTTTATGTTTCATAGTTATACAAAACTATAACAGTTATAAAAATACATACCTACCTAATTTTACACCTACTATCGAAAAAGAAAAGTGAATGGGAGATGCTGATATTGGAACTTAATCATCTTCATCAAAATTTAGGATTATCAATAGTTTTAACTTTATATTCCTGAACTCACTTTTCAAAACAAATAAACATTTCATATTATATTACCTTATAAAATAGTATAAATATCAGTGAACTATTTTTAATATTTTAAAAAGAGAGTAAATCACGCATGAATTAAAGGGGAGGGAGTATTCAAAGGATGGCCAGACAGCTTTCCATACGTGCTCATGTGTTTCTCTGCCTTCGTTAATGCTCATCTGGCTAATAGTTAATCTTTCCACTATCATCTCAGGTATCATCTTTTTAAAAGGGTCTTTGAAATCCCTGTGTTGGTCCAACTGGTTGTGTTCCTGTGCCACCTTGTCTATAACCCTGTAAGATAAATTACCCCCACTGTATTTGAAATTATCTGTTTGACTAGAGTTCTCAAAGTGTGGTCCCTCGGCCAGCAGTGTCAGTACCACTTGGTAACTTGTTAGCAATGCATGTTCTCAGGCTCCAGCCTAGACACACTGACTCAGGAACTCCGTGGGCAGGGCTCAGCAATCTGCACTGCAACAACCCCTCGGGGTGATTCTGATGCCTGCTAGCTTGAGAGCACAGGTCTACTCCTCTCCCAATAGAAGGTAGGCTCTGTAAGGACTCAGTCTCTTCTTACTCACTGTTGTATCCCTGAATCCTAGCATCATGCCTCGTACATAGCACCTTGTCCTTCAAGGCTCAGCTTAACAAAAATGCAGCCCACACATAATGAAAATAAGAATTAACTTTTATCGTGTCCTCATTATGTTTTAGGAATTGTATTAAGCATTTCACATGTACTTATTCACTTAATTCTACCAATATTCCAATGAGGAAGATGGTATTTAGTGTCCCCATTATTATACATTAAAAAATGAGTTACACAAAGATTAGGGAACTTGCCAAGGACACAATTAGCAAATAGCCGAGACAACGTATGATCTCAGTTAGTCTATATTCAGAGCCTGACCCTAATCATGAAATTACATAGACTCAGATTATGTGAAAATACCAGAATAACTACTTGATATAATTTTTCTTCTTCAAGTATCTGCGCTATTTGTCATACATGAGGTCTGTCCAGAGAAAGTCCGGCCCTTGTAAATATAATGAGAACAGTTTGTACAACATCATTGTAACCTGGCGGTCAAGGAGAGTGGGCTGGAATGTGCATGCATGAACAATGAGGACTTCGCTGTACTATCAGTGGGGGCGGTGGATACCTGCCATTGAGTGAGTATATGTACTGTACTGTGTGGCCATCACATTCAAAATGACTGAGCAAACAGAGCAACACATCTGCATCAAATTTTGTGTTAAGATTGAACATTCCTCCACAGAAACTATTCAGATGATTCAGAAAGCTGCAGCTATGGGTAACTGCTGATTGGCTGCTTCATCATGACAACTCACCTGCTCACACATCACCTCTCATGTAGTTTTTTCGGTCAAATATCAAATCACCCAGGTGACTCAGCACCCCTACAGCCCAGATTTGGCATCCTGTGACTTCTGGCTTTTCCCAAAACTAAAATCACCTTTGAAAGGGAAGAGACTTCAGACCATCGATGATATTCAGGAAAATATGATGGAGCAGCTGATGGTCACTAGGAGAACTAAGTGAGGTCCTGAGGCCTCACTTTGGCTCCTAACTAAGTGAGGTCCAAATGCCTACCTTGAAGGGGACTGAGGCATCACTGTCATATGTATAGTATATCTTGTATCTTGTATCTTCTTCAATAAATGTCTCTGTTTTTCATATTTTACTTGGCTGGATGCCTTCTGCACAGCCCTTGTATATTGGGGCATTTTGGCCCTACAAAAATATTAACTGAACACGCCCTTCAATTAATAATAAGTAGGCCTCTTAAAATCATGAACTACCCTCAACAACTAAATGGGCTTGGATTTGTTCATAGTCATTTTAGACATCTGCTTGAACAATTTTCTAATAAAGACTCAGTTTCTTCTTCTGACTTACTAAAAACCTTCTTTTTGAGCTTTAGGTTCACACCAAAATCCTACAGAGGCCAAAAATTTGTTGAAAGATGTTGAATTGGCTACTAATTAGTACTCAACTTGACAGTGTCACAAAGCAAATATGTGCCTCATCAGATCCATTAACAGTTACAGCTCAGATAAATATGTGTTTTTTATAAATTGCATTAATTGAAAGTTAAACTGTTAGCTATAATTTTATAACAACACTTAAGTAAAAAAAAAAGTCCTTAAATTATCAAAGATTAAGATGTATATTTTCATAATGTCAGTTCACTTTAATGTATATATGACTATAACAGATCATTTTGAGCAGTAAAGTTAGAACAAGATGTGCTTAGGTTGCTTAAGAGCTGCAGTTTGGTCATTTCTTCTGAATTTTACTTGGGGCCATGCCTAATGCTATATAGACTGTAATTTCTACATGTGAAATTATGTCAATTTATTTTAATTTTGAAAATTGCCATTATCCCCCATTCCTTAAAATGGCAAAATCCCAACAGATCAAACTGTTCACGATCTATGGCTAGAACATCTAACAGCACAACAAAGATTTAGTTGAGTAATTCAAATGACCAAGAGGCTAATTATCATTTTTATCTTCATTATGGGAGCTGACTACAGCATTTCTTAATTCCATCATTCCTTTTGGTGCTCTTGCAAAACAGCTGGTATGCAGGTGTTGTGACTGTGGCTCTTGGAATTGTGCCTGGTCTCCTTCTTTGCATGGTGACATTCCAGCCAGGAAACAGATTAAATTATGCTGACGCTGAGCTATGGAGATACTGCTCAGTCCAGTAATCTTATAACAATGCAAAATGCCCATTAACAGCTGCCTGGCAGCATTGTAACTGAGGTTCACTTAGCAGTGTGATTCCTTCACATTGTGAGCTGCTGGCCATGTAAACAAATTAGGCAAGTGAAGATGGGGGTAGACAAAGGCATTAAAAGATATGCAAATTGCCAACTATATAAAGAAGAAAGAAAGTGGTCAAAAGAGACATAAAGAATGTTATTTTTTCTTAGATGGTCTATCTAAGCTGAATACTTAAAGAGTATAAAGCTCCCCAAAGACCTGTTACCATGTTTGTCTATCATTAATTGTCAAAAGGTCTGCGGAAATATGAAAAAAATGAATTCCCGATTGATTTCTATGGCAACATACAGCAATATTCTATGCATGAAGAGAAGTCACTCTATTCTGATTTCTTGACAGGTTTACTCTGTGGTTCATGGATCATCTGTCAGAAGGTATGGAGAGAGAAACACAAGATGTGCACTGAATCGCTCAAAGGATGAGTATATCAGTCAGCATCTGCTGATTATATGCTGTTTCCTACTGGGCTTCTCATTACTCTGAAGAAAAACTAGCCCTTAGAGAATGCTCTGGATATTGTCTATGGTTCATAGACAGATAACAGACACACCTAGGTGAGGCAGACCAGCTCAGGCTGAAAATGGATTGATCATATTGTGAGCTGGTCGATTGCTTTGGGTGAAAATAATCAGGATTTAAAGGATTAAAAGTGGGGAAGTTTGAAATTCCAAATCATTTATCACTTATTTATCCAGAAACTTGTATAATATATATTTTTAAATGTTTCAGATATTGTGGTATCCAGAAGTTAAATATTCCCTTCACTGGGTATACACACCCTGTCTAATACCATTCCCTTGAGTGTGGCCGGGATTTGTGAATATCACTGCTGTGATTAGGTTACTAATAAAGTGACCTCAAGTTAATCAAAATGGAGATTATCCTGAGTAGACCTGACCTAATCAGGTGAGTCCTTTAAATGAAAGTGAAGTGCCAACTCCTGCTGGCCTTGAAGAAACAGCTTCAATGAGTTCGACAGCTGCAAGGAAAAGAATTCTGCCAAGAGCCATATGAGCTTCCAAGGGGGCTCTCAGCCCCAGATCAGACCAGCCCTGCCCGAGACCTTGACTGCAGTCTGTGAGCACTTAAGTAGATAACCCAGCTAACCCTGCAGGGTCTCCTGACCTACGGAAACAAAGGTAAAATATCTGTGTTTTCAAACCACTAGGTTTGTGGTAATTTTTTAATATAGAAATAGGAAATTAATAGACCTCATGTGTAAAATTGAGGTCTTTAAAGAGCATTTCTTATATTTTGAACATATTTCTGTACATACTTTGCCCAGAGTCAGTAGTACTCTTTAGTCATGTTCCTCTGAATCTGAACTGAATCTTGTTTCTAATTCTCACTGAGTTCCATCTGTCACAATGCAGATATCATTATAAAATCCTGATTTTTCAGACAAATTGTGAAGCTTCAAATATATCACCTCCTCTGGTTCAACTTTCATTTTTCCCATCTTTACATAAAGTTCCTCCAACATTCTAAAGGAAAACTAGAAAAGGTCAAGGTTCTCTGTTCAATCGATTTTTCATCAGCTTTTTGTCTTCCCAACTACTAAGGAAAAACAAATTAGAAAGTTAAAAACCCAATTACATCCATGTTATAATTTACAGTTTATATAGTTACCTTATTTAATTTTAGAAAAGTAATTTGAAAATAGAGGTTTGACATTTTAAACTAGTTTAACATACAATTCAGGATTTGAAACAAAGATTTTAAATGCAAATTGTCTTATGGGTAGAAAAATGGACAATTACTTAAGATCCATATTTTCTATAACATCGATAAACACAGCAAGAAGGAGGGGGTCAATTCAATTCAGAAGAGAAAAGCTTATGAGTAGAATATAAACATTTACAGCCTTTCTTTTAAAGTCTTAAGAGTACTAATGGTAGATCTCATTAAATGTTTCTTACTGCACAAAGAACTGTTAACTTGTACTCATGTATGCCTCACTCAAAATTACTTAATAAAAAGAAATCTAATAATTATCAATAATTATTGAACCCTCAAATGTGACAGGCACTCTACTGGTAATGTGAATGCATTATTTCATCTAATCTTCATAACAATGTTATGAGCATGATATGAATATCTCTTTACCACTCATACATGAAATGATAATAACAACAACACTATAGATGGGCACTCCACCTACCTGGTTCCAAACTTTTAGTCTCCATTTTTTGGACCAAAAAAAAAACCAAACAAAAACCAATGTTTGTAAGAGTGTCTAGAAGATCACTTTAGTCCATGTGAGCGAATACCAGACTGCATCGCCCTGGGAAGGGAAGGAGCAGCACCGGGGAGAGGAAAGAGAACCCAGGTGTTCCTTATGCCTCTCTGAGTTTTCTTCTTACCTTGGCAAAGATTCTTCCACAGCCTACTTCCCACAATGGCATAGGATACGAATACTTATACCCATACCCCTATCTTCCAGTATGCTTTGTAATCAAAGCCAAATACCGGTTATTACATTTTCATAGACTTTTTGTAACATCTCATGGCGCAAATGTATGAACACACATCTCAAAATTATAATGATTCCAGATATCCAAACTTTTTATATTTATCCAATAATTGGCCAATTTTCACTTGGTTGTTTTCCTCTGATGGTATACAATGAGGCCCATCCATAAAGTATCCAGCCAAGTAATATGAAAAATGAGTATTTATTGAAGAAGATACAAGAAATATTGCACAGAGGACAATGAAACCCCAGTCCCCTTCAAAGTGGGCACCTTGCGACCTCACATAGTTCTCCCAATCACCATGAGCTGCCCCACTGAATTTCAATATCACTCTGAAACCATTTCCCTTTCAAAGACGATTTTAGTTTTGGGAAAATCAGAAGTCATAGGGCACCACATCTGGACTGTAGGGGGCTGAGTAATTTGGGTGACTTGATGCTTTGCCAAAAAATGTCTGCATTAGACATGATGCATGAGCAGGTGTGTGGTTGTGATGAATCTGCCAATCACCAGTAGCCCATGCCTGCAACCTTCTGAATCATCTGAATAGTTTCTGTGGAGGAAGGTTCAGTCTTAATGTAAAATTTGATGCAATTTCATTGCTCTATTTGCTCAGTCATTTTGAATGTGACAGCCACACAGTACACATGCTCACTCAACGGCAGGAGTCTACCGCCCCCACTGACTAGTACAGTGAAGTCATGATTGTTCACACATGCACATTCCAATCCACTCTCCTTAGCTGCCAGGTAACATCCATGTCACAAAAACCATTCTTGTTATATTAACAATGGCTGGACTTTTTCCAGACAGGCCTTGTATAATCAAGGATGAAGTTGCCTGTAAAGTATTTCCCATTGAAGATGTCTCATCACCTGAAGCACACATCCTAAACTAGAGCTAGTTTAGTGACAATATTACTCCACTGTGTCTAGTTCGTATTAATATCCACTCCCTAAGTTATCCTAGTGCTATATCCCTTTCTTTTATTAGTGTCCAACTGACTACCATAGTACATGATTTTACCACTTAAAAGACTAAATGAATCTTTCCAGTTATGTAGTCTGCTAAATCCTGATGGTTGTTTTCAAATATTTTAAATACTCTCATGAGAAAAAGAATTAGGGTGTGATTGTGTGATTTCCAAGAACAGAATTAAGACAATGTGTGAAGTTAGATGGAAATATCAACAAAGCTGTCCAATTTGGTACTTAATTAGGCAGAGTTCCCCAACAATAAAGGTAATGAAACCACAGCTAGAAAAAGCAGTTCATAAAGAATACAAAGAAAACCAGTCAGCAGTTCACCTTAAATCTAAATGCCTTTACCTCTGCCAGCACCTCACACAATGTCTCAGGTATAGTAAGTACCAAAGAAACATTTGCTGACTATATAAATATAAGTATGAAACTTTAAAGTATACAAAATTTCACCTAACATTTATATTTTAGCATAATAAAAAAATAAAATACTTTTTATACTATTGGATTCCACATTTATATCCTGAGAAACAGCACATTAAAATTTCATAATGCATTAAGCAGAAGAAAGATGGAATAGATGTCTTTTATGAAATGGAAACATAAAGTCATCCATTTCTAGCTGGCTGTACACCCTCCAGGATATATCTAGGTAGTCATTTTAATAAAAGAAAGGGATAGTTTCAGACTTGGTTTGAAAACCCTTCTTTGAAAGCCTTAACAAAAGACTGATATATGATTAACTGCATACTGCATGAGGTTTCCCTAATAATGTTTCTATATGACTCCCTAATTTCACTGTCAAACCTGTTATGCTCTTCAGAATGAAGGAGATAGTAAAGAGGCAGGCCTATCCCTTTAGGAGAAAAAAAAAAACTTTCAGAATGTTTTCATGCTAGGTTTTATGAAGTGTCATAAGACTCAAAATACCTCCTTTGATACTAGAGGTTTTAGGCTATGAACTACCTCCACCATAGACAGTATGAGGTGTCCTGTGTAGGGTAATAGCACAGAAAGATTTACACTGGCTCATACTGTTTAGAATCATTTGCTCCAAGATCTACAGTTTCTCTAGACTTGCCACAACTTCAGACAGACTTGCTGCTGCAGCACTGGGTCCTTCAGCAGTGCCCCTTCCTCTGGCCTTGTTCATCCTGATCCGTGACTTTTCCGAAAGTAAGGTATCTACATAAAGAGCTGTCATGCCCACCTAGCTCTCCAGCAAAGAACTTCTCAAAAGCCACAGGAAACCGCTCCCTCCTGCTGCTTCTCCATTTTAGAGACTTGGAAATGTCTTGGCATTCATGCTGTGGGATTGTGGCTTTGTCTTTCTATGCTTATTTTTATCTGATTGACATTCATAAGATCTTCCTGTGTAGACATAAGCTATCACTAAACCTGCTTTGTACTGATCTGGAAATATGGAATTAAAAGCACCAATTTTATGATTTTCAAGCTGGTTGGCAGTAATAAGCAGGATACACATTATCCACTGTTACTTTTTAAATAACTGTAGAATATTTTGTGTATTCTATTAATGCATATACAAAAACATTAAGACATAAAATTGAGCCTCTTCTGTGTGGTATTGGTGGCAAGTGTGGTCATGCTGAGAGTGATACTATTTCATTACCACAGAAGACAAATAATAATTAAAAAACAAAACAAAAGCGAAACTCTGCTCTTTGATCAACTGACGGGCGAAATGGTACATAAAGTGCAACCAAGGAGAACAGTTATGAGAATTAAAAATTCAAAATTTCAAGTGCAGTCTTACCCTGAAAGCATACATAAAATCTCTATATTTATCTAAAGGCCAACTGTAGCTGAGCAAGGCAAATAGTGAATCATCTGTGGAGTATTAAAAGAAATAGAATTCTTAGGCATTGTCCAAGTGTTAGTGGAATATACTCTCTGGGGATGTGGTCTAAGAATCTATATTTTTGGAAAACTAACACACTCAATTCTATTTCTGTCCAGGTTCAGACACCACATTAACTGAATACTGTGACTTATTGCTCAGATCCCCCATCCCATAGCTGCCACCTCCCTGGTGAAGCCCGAATGAAATGACTAGTTGATGTGATAGAATGAAGCCATCATTTGCATCTCTTGACTTGGGATAACTCTTAAGGAATAACTGCTGCAGAGCTTCCCTTGACTTTGGATGCTTCTTGCACTCCTTCACAGGTGTTATTCCCAGGAGCATGCCTCAATAACATTCCTGCAAGCAACTCTCCCTCTTAGAATGAGTTTCTCAGGAAACCCAGCCTAAGATAGCTGGTGCTTACATGATCCTTGAATATAGAATCTAAAAGAGCCAGTGGCTGAGAGTGGAGCAAGGGGAGAGACTAGTGCATGTATGGAGAGGAGGCCCAGGAGGCCCAAGGCACCAGAAGTTAGAGTCTGAGCAGGTAGGAATTCAGCGAGGCACGAAGTGGAAGTGGCACAAGGGGGCGAGTCAGGATCCCACTGGAGGGAAGAAGGCATCAGAGAGGAGGCTGTCCTGCACAGAGTGTCTCAAGTAGGAAGAGATTTTGCCAGGAGCAGGGAGAGGCCATCCCTGCATGGACTACTGGAGTTGGGGAAGGGTAAGAAGGGAATCCTTCCAGGACTAGAGCAGCAGTGGAAGCCCAACACTGGTTTTGGAAGCCCAAATGGAGTGAGGACGATGTTTGCACAAGAGGTGACGCCACAGCAGCTCAGAGTAGGGAATCAATCAAAGTGGGTCAGGGAGGTAGAGTGTCTGTGTGGGGACTGTTGAAAGGAGGCAGAAAAGGGGTCGTGTACAAAGGTGCATGTTCAGAGCTCTCTTCATTAAACTTCCTGCAGATAAAGTCTGATCTCAGCCTGTTTCTTGGGGAATCGGACCTAAATGCTACTGGACAGGAAGCACCTAATGCATATGTATTGTGAAAAGTGGCAGGGGGTAACTACTTTTAAAACTCTTAGGTTCCATTCACTATTATTCTATATAACCCTGTAGACCAAAACAGAAATGACAGCAATTCGAAGGAAGGAGAGTCGGAAGCTGAGGAAAAATAAATAAAGGAGCAGGAACAGCAGCTATTTATGTTAAACACCTATGTGTGCACCACTATACAGGCTTTACATGTTTAGTCATATATATCCTCAACAGCCACACAAAGAAATTATTATCCCAATTTTATAGTGGAGGAGCTAAAATCAGATAATTTTCATAGCTACCTAGTAACACCCTATTATCTGAACCCAAACTGATTGATTTAATTCTCCCTAGAGCCTCTTCTTCCATTTGTAAGAACAGGGTTAAAGGAGACAGAGTTGGGGAGAGTGACAAAGCCACATTAGGTTCTAGGAAATCAATAATAAGTGGCTCAAGGGTCAGAGTATAACAGCTAATAGGAATAGCTAAGATTTATTGAATAGTTCGTCTATGCCAAGCACTGTATTGAGTTACTTACATGGATTTTCTCATTTAATCCTGAGGACTACTGCCTGAGGAGAGGGAACATTATTAACCCCTTTGCCACTGAGGATACTGATGCTCAAAGGAGTTACATAATGTATTTAGGTTCAAGCCACGTAGTCCCATAGTTCTCAAACTTTAGCATGGAGGAACAGGTGGAGAACTTGCCAAAACATGGAGTGCAGGGTCCTACTCCCAGAGTTTATGATGTAGAAGGTGTGGAGCGTGTTCCGACAGTGTGCACTTCTAGAAGTTCCCGTGTGATGCCAACACTGTTAGTCTAGAGACCACATTTAAGAAACTCTGATAGAGACAAAGACAATGTGCAAAGTCCACCTCAGGCATCATAACCATAGGGCCCTTAGAGTTCCTGCTAAGTAGACATTTTTAGCAAAACTAAACCTGGGTTGGGAATGAGAGCCATTGTACTAACAGACCTACTTCACAACACAAAGCAAGGCATTTTGTATTTCAATTACTTTGCAAAATAATAATAATAATCAAATCTTTGGCCAAACTCATGAAATATTATGAAGTATAAGGTTTTTCCCGAATATAAATATAACTCTTCTTAAGAGGTAAGTAAATAACAATTTATTTCCAAAGGGAGGTTGTACTGTAAGAGGTCCAGACATTTAAGCACCTCCAGAGAAAGGAGGAAGTGCGCACCAAAGCCCTCAAGAACAAAGGTGTGTCAGGAAGCTGCTGGGTGTTGGGTGGGAAATAAGAGGAGCAGGAGGTGGGAGAAATGAGGCAAGGGGAAGTGGCCAGTAAGTATTTCACTTACTGCAATTTCTCCATAATTTGGCCTTAAAAGGGGGCCCAGAAGTTTTTGTACAGTCTTTAAAATTAGAAGAGAGCCGAGTAGAGCCCCTGCTCTACAAGGGGCCTGTGGTTACTTAGATCCCATTACCTGGCTCCGTCAAGGGCAGATAAAATGTGTGACCTCCAGTGGCATCCAGTTTTTTGAGAAAGACATGGCTTGCAATCATGTAACAATATGATGATAGCACCAAACAGGTTATGATCAAGTACCTGAACCTCTGGCACAGTTAGTGTTAGTGGAAGCCGCAAATTATCAAGTAGGGGGACTTCAAGGACGCAGCATCAACACTCAGCCCTGGGCCTCCAAGACCCCAAGGCAATAGAATTCAACAAAAGAAAATGACTGAAGAGTTATCTCTAGTCAAACACGCTCCACAATAGAAGATTAGTAATACTCTAGCACCTTGGTTAGAGCATGCTCTTGCCATCTGGAAGTTTTATTCTTATAAATTATAACTAGCATACTAGATAATTTTATATATACAAGTAGCTACAAATGACTGACTTTGTTTTTGAAGAAGGAGAAATGCTACATATAATACAACATAATTCTTTTGAGAAGCTGAGAATATTTTCAAATATTTCCTTATCTGTATCCCTTGGAGGATTGAGGCAAATATTAATTAAATAGAAATATCTTCAAAGCTTTTAAAGTGAGGTGACTTATGACCCCTTTTTCAAAATACTCATGTATTATAAATAGTATCTTGCTTTTTCAAAATCATTTACTTCCTCTTCATAGAAGTATATTTTTTACCACGCCATTTAGGAATTGGTTACCTAGTGTGTATTCAGAAAAATAAAATAAGCGAAACTTGGAAATAAGGCAAAAAAAGAAGTTTTATAATCTTTTAAAATGTTATACTATGGCTTTTTCTAACAAGAATGCCTGAGGGTAATCTGGTTCTCTCAGGGAATATAATTTTGATTTACCATTCACAGTTGATTAGGGCTCATGGATTATAATTCTGTAAATTTAGAGGTTAATTTGTAGAAAATGAACAAGATGTGATTTTTTTCCTATTTTATAGGGAAGATATCCCCTAAAGATTATTGCATATTGCCCTTTAGGATATTGATGAGTTTTGTTTTCTTTGTTTGTTTGTTTTTTAAACAATGTTTTTTGTTCAGTCACAGTTGTCCAGACTTTTTCCCCACTGCTCTCCTCCGCCCCATCCCCCCGTCAACTCCCACAGTCAATCCCCCCCACCCTGTTGTCCATGCCCATGAATCCTCTGTTTGTGTTCCTTGTCTTGCCACTTCCCCTTCTATCAGACTAAGCACTCTTGTCCCAAATTTATTTTTCTACTGAACTTATAAATCTGAATTTCATATATCACCATGGAATCACATTTGTCATTAATTAAAATTTTGACACATGTTCACTACTTGTATGAGTGTTATTCTTCTATCTTCTAGTATAATTTTTATTACCTTATTTTTTATATTAAATATTATTTTGTATTAGCTTCAGATGTACAGCGTAGTGGTTAGACACTCATACACCTTACAAAGTGTTTCCCTGGATACTTCCAGCACCCACCTGGCACCACGCACAGTTATACACTATTACTGACCATATTTCCTATGCTGTATTTTTTTTAACAATTTTAGAATCATACCTTTTCATGTACTTTGGATGGAACCATGTTCAAATCTTTTATCTAGGTTTTTTCCATATCTCATTTTAAACTTGACTGAGAGGCAGTGATTTGAATAAAGCTTAAATGAGCACAGAAAGGCCAGTAATTATACCATGGGTATCAGGGACAAGACTTATGTGTCTTGTTACCTTATCCTGGCATTTGAAAATTGTAGGGTATCAATGAGTATTTTTATGTAAAAATTTAACAAGTCTTAGATAAGTTAAATGAACTAAACTGCTCCCTCACAACAGACCTATACTTTGTCTTACTGCATTTGTAGCTTGGTTTAACAAATACTCTGATTCATAGTGAAAAAGAAATAGTAATAAGGCATAGTCCGTGCCCATGTAGACTTTACAGTTTAATTCATTCATTGATTTATTTTGTATGCATTTGTGAAATGCCTCCTACGTATCCACCCTTGCTTGATATAAGCAATAAACAGTTTTTCCACTATTCACTGAGCATACTGTTCAGATCATTGGGAATAAGAAACAAAATTAGATGCATAAAAGGTCAGGTATGTGCTATGAAGAAAAATTAAAGTGAGTAAGAGTAAGAATTATGGAGGCTGCTATTTTATATGTGGGTGGGTGTGTATATACAGTGGAGGGGGTTATCGCTGAGAAACTCTACATTTGAACCAGGAAGAGAATGAAGTGAGAGGATAGTGTTCTTAATTTATATTGGTCCAAAACAAATCATGTTATAAATATTCATTGCCTGTCTTACAAAACATTCTAAGAAAATATTCAATACATGTAAACTCCTGCAAAGTGATAAGTGAGAGATAATCAACCCAAAATAGAATTTCCATTATGATGTTATCTATAAATTGATTCTAAAAGTTAAAGCAAAATTAATTTTGTCTTCTTGAACTATATAAGTGCAGTTAACTACACAAGCAAAAAATAATAGAATTTTTGTTTTCCATTTCAGAGTCTCTTTGATTCCTAGCATCAAAGTCAAAGTAATTGCCTTTTCTTATTTCCCTTCGGTTCTTCAAAACCATGTCAAAACTTACCTTGCTTATATTGTTATTAGTCGTCTTTAACCTTGACCTCACATTAGAATCACCTGGGGAATTTTAAATAGGTATAAGTAGCCTAGATCGCAACATCACATCCTGATGCAACTGGTCTGGGCTGTAGCCTTCAGGAGCATGCGATAGCTCCCCAAGTGACACTAATAAGCAGCCAAAGCCAAGAAAGTGCTCCTATAAACCGTAACTTTGCTAAGCACTTTCCTCTTCTGCCTCCCCCATCACATCCACCCCAGAGTTTCTAGATTTTCTTTCTTTTTGCCGGCAGAAGAGCCATGTTTGCTCATCGTGTATTAGTAATACCAACAAACTCTTACCAGACCTTCCTATTGGCGGATTCCATTTTATTCTTTATATCCGAAGACATCTTTTTGTTCATAGAGCTCACAGATTTCCTGCTATAATCTGAACTAATCACTTTCTCAACCAACTCATTGCTCTCATCCTAGAAAACTTCTTTTCATTGAACTCTTGGTTTAGTTCCACAATTTCATGCAAGTCACATACTCTTCTGGTTTTGCCTTTGTTTTGCTGAAATAAACCTTAAATATGTATGGCCATATTTTTTGAGTCCTTATAGATCTGAAAATGTGTTACTTGTGCCTTCACGCTTGATTCAGCTGTGTAGAGAATTTTAGATTCAAAACTATTTTCTTTTGAAAATTTGATGATATTTTTCCATTTTATTCTAGCACTTAATGCTGCTGATGAATGTGTTTCTTTGCTCCTGCTTCATTGATTCATTTATTCCTAAAACAATTTTAACCATATTTTCCATATCTTTGATTTTTATTATATATTCTACATGATTTTATTATCTTTCACTTTGCTAAATCCTCTACTGAATATCATAATTTTAATTTCCACATTTTTAATGATGTTCTTCATGCCCCTTTCACTTTACATCCCGTTCATATTTTGTGGGCACAAGGTCATCTTGAATTACTCTGAGGATATTTTTCTTCCTCTTCTGTCCTTAAAATTTTCATTTTTTCTTTTGGGATCAGGTTTATTTGTTTTCTTTTCTACATTGCTGATTTTCTTCAAGTATCTGATGATCCGTTATTATCCTGTATAAGTTTAAACTGAGGGGGTAGAATGGTTACCTGAGAGTTCTGAGTACATGGGCATAGCTTGAGTTGGAGGACTTAGTTACCTCTAAATGGATGAGTACTTTTTCCCTAAGTTGGGGTTTCCCAAATGTCAGAATAAGAAGGGCATCACTTTGGAGACTAACGCCCACCCTTGCAGTTCCAGTCCTCTGTGACCAGTTAACTTAATCTCCTTAGAAAAAATCTTTCTTTTTTACAGCAAGGTACCTGTCAGGGTCCTGATACGCTGGTATGAAAGCGGAGGCAAGAGAGGAGCTACATCTCCAAAGCTTCACGGATAGACTTTCCATTAATTACCCATTTTAGTCTCTTCTCCCCCTACTCTCTGAACCTAAATCTGGATCTTTTGTGAATGCTGCGAGGAGAGAACACCTGCCTTCCCCCTCCGTGCGTGTTCTGTTGGACACGCTGGGTTATGACTCCCTCTTCTCTGCTTGATTTTTTAAAGAACTACCATTTGATTTCTGCCTGCCAGAGACTTGTTGAGACCTGTCATCCATTAATAGCTTCCATCCATAATTTATTCATTGGTTTGGATTTATTATTCCTTTTGTTTTCTCTGCTATTACATTAATTGGGTCTTAGATGAAGTGAGACTAGTAAATTTGATTATTGTGCCAGCTAGAGTCAGAGAAATCAAGGCTCATTCTTAACGTTATGTGTTATAATTTAAATTTGACCTGAAGATTGCTTTGATGAGAAGTAGAGAATTGATCTACAAGTGACAAATTGACATCAACAGTTATACCCAGTGATGGATTGTATCTAATTAATGGCATCAAATCCAGATTTTCTGGATTTTCTGGACCACAACATAGCTGTTTATGTTAGACATGCCCAGGTTAGCCTGTTAAGCAACATTTGTAGGAAGGTCTGAAGAAGACATTCTTAAAGTTGTTAAGTCTAATTCTCCCCAGAGACAAGGACCATTTGAACTCCTCCTCTATCTCAGATTCATTCTCAGTTCCTCAGAGCAATTCAACATGACACAACAGGAACTGAACTGATTCCAAATTCCAATAGTCCGTAATGCCATCGTTTCTTTCTGTCCAGTTCTTGGCTGCTCTTTGATCTAGTCCTTCTGTGTAGCTTCAGTAATTATTCTTCTCCACAAGTCCTTAGTTGCTTATTCTCAGTTGTTTATTCTCTCTGGATCCAGACAGGGATGAGGCTTTGCTCTGCTTGCCACCTCCTTGTCATGGGCTGAATACCTGTGCATGTGCTGGACCACTCTGCCCCATGCTGCTTGCCTGCCCTTGAATCAGGTCCCCTGAATGCCACACTCTTTGCCTTTCTGACTTACTGTTGTAATTGTGCTCCCCAACTTCAGCTTCCATGGCGCCGTTCACAGTGATCTGTGGCTGTGTTCTTTATGCATTGTGCTTGTCCACCTGCCTCAATTCCTCTGTCACCGTCTCCTAAAGGTTGCTTTCTAGGATTTGTCCAGGCTCATAAGTATGATATGAATCAATTTATACAAATATGAGATAGAACCAAGAGGATGACAAATTATCTGAAACTATATTAAAGACCCATTTCTAACAATCTTCACTGACTCCTCCCTAGTGCTAGTCTTCAATTGTCAGTCCTGCTGCGCGCTCACTTGTGATTAATAATTACAGGGCTGAAGAGTGTAGGTTCAGACGGAATCAGGGTGGGAAAATGTAGACAAATGTACTTGAACAATAATAAAAAAATAAAGAAAAATAAAAAATAAATGTTTAAGCAATGGAAATAAGATATACTTTATTTTGATTAAAGAAGTATATTTAATTTCAAAGAAAGGAATTAGGGCTCTAGTAACTATATATTCCTAACTATCGCAGGGTGATCATTTCCCCACCCAAGAATAAAGAATATAATACTACTATCTCTGATAATCTTTGGGAATGGCTGAACAATATACATGGCTAAGACCCACAAAAATTCAGACATTCATTTTGGCACTCCATAGTGCCCCCCTCATACCATGTGTACAATCCTATTTAATGGACTAAATTTGTCTGTAGGAATTGCACTGCGTGACCTTGACCATGTATGCAGCTTGGTGTCCTTAACTCTGGATTTTGTTCCATCTTCAAAGATGTACCTAAGACCAAAGAACTGCTTCTAAATACTGTGCTATTTTAATCACTGTAAATTGAGAAATATTTATACTGTAATTTAATTTGTAAAAATTAAGTTAATCATTTTGGGAAAAGACTAGTTCTTGTTATTTTGAATGAATGTCAACTGAATATTTACCCATGAAAATATACTGTTAATATTATTTTGTGATGAGAAACAATGGTAAGGTTTGTAAAATTCCTTATTTAAAATTTGAAAATGTCCTGTATCATGCAAATAGGTGTAATTTTTTTAGTCTTAACCTACCACACAGCCTGTCCTATATGATTAGACAAAGAAGTCTCCATAATTAAAGTGGTAAAGAATATTACAATAGTTTTTCCATTAAATTATGTCAGTGCTACAAAAACAGGCACAGAGATCAAAGGAACAGAATAGAAAGCCCAGAAATAAACCCTCACTTATATGATCAATTATTTTGTAACAAAGGAGGCAAAGCCATACAATGGGATAAGACAGTATCTTCAATAAATGGTTTTGGGTGACCGGAGAGATACATTCAAAAAAAGAAAATGAAACTGGACCACTCTTTATACCATGTATACAAGTAAACTAAAAATAGATTAGAGATTTAAATGTAAAACCTGTAACCATAAAACTCCTAGAAGAAAAATGGGTAGTAAATTATTTGACATCAGTCTTAGTAATATCTTTTTGGATATGTCTCCTTGAGCAAGGAAAACTAAAGCAAAATCAAACAAATGGGACTTCCTCAAAATAAAAAGCTTCTGCTCAGCAACGGAAACCATCAACAAAACAAAATATAACTGACCAAATGGGGGGATATATTCCCAAATGGTAATTCCAATAAGTCATTGATATCCAAAATATGTAAGAAACTCATAAAACTTAATAACAAAAACAATCAGATCAAGAAATGGGTAGAGGGCATGAAGAGACATTTATCCAAAGGAAACATACAAATGGTCAACAGGCATATGAAAACATGTTCAACATCACAAATAATTAGGGAAGCGCAAATCAAAACCACAGTGGGATACCTCCTTACCAATCAGAATGGTTAGTATCAAACAGTCAACAAATAACATGTGTTGCGAAGGATGTGGAAAAAAGAGAAAACACATGTACTGTTGGAGAGACTGCAAATTGGAGCAGCCACTATGGAAAACAGTGTGGAAACATTTCAAGAAACTAAAAATAGATTTACCTTACAACTCAGTAATTCCACTTCTTGATATTTATCCGAAGAAAATCAAAACATTAATTAAAAAAGATTTATGAACCCTTATGTTCATTGCAGTATTATTTACAATAGCCAAGATGTGAAAGTAATGTAGGTGTCCACTGATAGATGAATGACTAAAGGAGATGTGGTACATATTTATACAATGGAATATTAGTTTTCAATAAAAAAAAAAAAGTCTTGGCATTTTTGATAACATGGATGAACCTAGAGGGTATTGTGCTAAATGAAATAAATCAGACAGAAGAAGATAAATCATATAGTTTCACTTATATGTGGAATCTAAAAAAAAAATGAACAAAACAAAACAAAAATAGGCTTATAGAAACAAAGATTAAACTGATGTTTGCCAAAAGGGAGGGTGTTGGGAGTATGGGTGAGAGTAATGAAGGGGAATATAGTTAATAATATGGTGATAAATTTTCACAGTGAAAAATGACTACTAGATTTAGTGAGGTGATCACATTGTAAGGTATATAAATGTTGAATCACTATATTGTATGCCTGAAACTAATATAATATTACATACCAATTGTAATTAAATTAAGAAAATAATAATAAAATAAAAATAAATTATATCAGTGCTAGATAAGTGCTGTTCTGGGAAACGCAAATAAAGAACAACTGGTATGTCAGTTTTAATGTAACCATTTCCTATACCAGTGGTTGTCACCCATGTAATTGGTCAGTATCTTGGGGGAGGAGGTTGGACGTCAGTCCTAGGTATTTTTAAAAGCTCCCAGGTGATTTTAATATGCAGCCAGACTGGAGGACTACTCTCTAAAATATAGAATGTCAAAACTAGTGTCACATTTAAGAAGAACAGCTCTAAATTTTAATCACTTATATAATGGAAGTGAAGCATGGTGGAGGTTAAAGCTATGTTATCTAAAGTAGCATTTACCACACTTGCCTCTTCATTGAATCACCCAGGGCGGTTGTCGAAAATGTTAATTTCCAGGACCCTCTCCTAATTCAAAGGGCATTTGGATTCACCCCAGACTCAGTAGGTCTGAAGCGAGGGCCAAGAATGTACTTTCTAACATGTACTCCAGCTGATTCATATGATATGTACAGTAAATATGAACTCTGCTCTCCAACAAAGACATAAATGTGAAGGGAGTCTAAAGTACAGTGTTAAAGTCATAGGCATGTGTGAGAGCTCCCACGTAAGACTTCCCACTGGAAGTCTTGACACCATCTTGGATCACAGAAAATGTGTAGAGAGATTATGGAAACATCCTTAGAGGTATTGATGTTTGGAAAGCAAAATCATAAACCCATCTAACCACCCGGTTGGCAAACAGCCGTCAGCAGCTTGTAAACGAAGTTGCACTGGACGGTGCAGGCAACAATGGATCTTAGCTCCCTTCGGCCTTGTCTCCCACCTGAGCATGGGAATCACTTTGACAAATCTCTCCTCACCTTCTAGTTGCTTTATCCTAAATGCTATCTCATCGCTTTAGGTTTAGTTCTCAGGTGTGCCTTTGATAACAATCAAAGATAAATTCTTAAGAGAGGGCATGATGCCTGTACTAGTTATCTATGGCTGCATGACATATTACTTCCATGGCTTAAAACAACAGTACTCATTATGTCATGGCATGTCAGGAATTCATGCACAGCTTGGCTGGGTCCTTGGGCTCTGGGTTCTCACAAGGCTGCAATTGAGGAGCTAGCTAAAGCTATTGTCATTTTAAAACTCAACTGGGGGATCTTCCTTTTCCAAGTTTGCTCACTTGGCTCTTCCAAGATTCAGTTCCTCGTGCACTGCTGGACTGAGGGCCTCAGTTTCCCACCAGCTAATAGCCAGAGGCCTCCCTCCTTGGCTCTTCACCATGAAGACCTCTCTCCAAATGGCACTTACAGCACAGCAACTGGTTTCATCAGAGTTACCAAGCAAAGGAGTGAGGAGAAGAGGGAGGAGAAGTTCTAGTGAGATGGAAACCACAGTCTCTTAAAACCTAATCCGACTTTTTCCCATATTCTACTTGTTAGAAGCAAGTCACCAAGTCCAGCACACACTTAAGATGAAAGGCTTCCCCAAGGTGCGAATATCAGCAAGTGGGGATCATTGGGAGTGGTCTTAGGGGTCTGAATACCACAGTGCCCTTATGAACCTGCTGCCAAAGGAACAAGATCTTAAGGGAGAAAAAGGCTAAGTTTAAGGAGATTATTTGCTAGACTGACAGGAGTATCAATATTGTAAAATGACTTGTCCCATTCTTATTAGGAGCAGCTACTTCAAACTTGCTCTTCACAAATCTCTTGAACCCACACCTCCACATTCATAGCCAGTTCCTGACTCAACAGAGAAAATGTTCCTTACAGAGACACCATTCCTCATTCACAGAGAAAGGGAGAGCAGTCAAATGAGATTTTCAAAACTGTAGACTGTCAAAATAAAAATATAGGATTATATTTTTGTTCATCTCTTCTTTTTATTCTGATTTCAAAGAAAGAGATATTCCTGTTTGATGATAATTCCTTGCTGATACATCCTTTCTTTCTTAAAAAAATTTTTTTATTGTATTTTTTCCCATTACCAGTTGGTCCCCTTATACCTTCCTCCCCCCTGCAATCACCCCACTGTGCATCCTTTCTTTCTATTCATGCCCTTTACTGTTCATTTCTTCCTTTTTCTTCACCGTCAAGACAAGTCCCTCTGATGGCTTCTGTCAGTGCCCAAGTTTCTTCCAGTTTCTCTCTTTGTCCCCTCCAGGAAATAACCATTGCTTTCTAGTTAACTGGTTACCTCCACTTTCTACTCAATATGCTTGAATATGGTTAATATAATTTTTAAGATTTTATTTATTTATTTCTAGAGAGAGGGGAGGGTGGGAGAAGAGGGGGAGAGAAACATCAATGTGTAGCTGCCTCTCATGCGCCCCCTTCTGGGGACATGGCCTGCAACCCAGGTATGTGCCCTGACTGGGAATCTAACAGGTGACCTTTTGGTTCACAGGTCAGAACTCAATCCACTGAGCCACACCATCTGGGGCTGAATATGGTTAATAATTTTACTAAGACATGAGCTGAATTCTAGTCAAAGTGATCTGCTTCTACCTTAAATCAATTGTCTCTTTTCAGGCCTTAGCTTAATTAGCTTTCTGTATTATTTAGTATTTATGATTGCTCCCACCTTCCTGAGGCACTCTCATCCTGACATCCATAATATCACCATATTATGGTGTTGCCCTACCTGTCTGTCTAATCTTTCTCAACGTCTTGGCAGAGAAATCAGTCTGAGCCCAATCCTTTCATGCTTACTTTTTGATACCTGGGTCAGAGACTCTTCTTTTTATTCTTTAAGTACTCTTAAGAAAAAGTTTGCCACTTTCCTGATTTTAATTATCAACTCCTAAAGTTTTAGCTTCAGCACAAATTTCTCCTAAGCCTAACTACATAAGGAAAAATCCACCTGGTAATTTAAGTTCGATATCAAACTGAATTCTTCACTCCCCTCAACCAGATCTACAGCACCTCTTTATAAGGAGGCCTCCCTCCATTCTGCCATAGAGTGAGAGTCCCGGGAGAGTCCTGATGCCTCCATTCACATGGATGCCTCGGCCACTCAGCCATCAAGTTCTGATGAAGAGGAAGAAAAAAGCTGGTGACAGGATAATTCTTACCCAGTATTTCATAGTCCTCACACTCTACAATTAATACAAATTGAATAAAAGTTAGACTTGTAAAGAATGGAATGAACAATAGACATGGAAAGAAGTGACCTTAAATAAAAATCTAGATGGCCCATATTGCAGGCAGAGGAATGGCCCCTGCAAAGATGTACCTGCTCTAACTCTCAGAATCTATGACTATGCTATATTACATAGCATGCTAATGAGCTCACCTTAAAATGGGGAGATTTATCTTGGATTACCTGGTTAGGCCCAATGTCATGACAAGGGTCCTTAAAACTGGAAGTGGGAAAAAGAAAAAGAATCAATGTAAAGGCTGCAGTGTGAGAAGGTCTAAACCAGCTGTTGCTGGTTTTGAGGGTGAAGGGAGCTATGAGTCAAGGAATGTGGACAGCCTTTAGAAGTTGTAAAGGCAAGAAATTGGTTTCTCCCCTAGAGTCACCAGAAAGGAACACAGCCCTGCCAACATCTGGGTTTTAGCCCACTGGGATGCTTTTCAGACTTCTGACCTCCAGAACTATAAGATATTCAGTACATTCACTCTGTTTTTAGTCACTAAGTTTGTGGTAATGTGTTATACTGGCAATAAGAAACTAATACAACCTATTGTTTCTTATGCCAATTTTTATTCTGTATGCCAGAATAAAGCAGAGATGAGCTGTTACTAAAATCAGAAATGAAAGTGAGGCCATTACTATCAATTCTACAGAAATAAAAAGAAGATTATAAGAGTACTATGGACAATGTTATGCCAACCAGTTGGATAGCCTAAATGAAACTGAAAAATTCCAAGAAACACAAAATATGAATAGACTTATACCTAGTAAAAAGACTGAACCAGTAATCAAAAATCTTTCGACAATTAAAAGCCCTGGGCCAGCTTTACTGGTGAATTCTACCAAACAATTAAAGAAGAATTCACACCATTTCTTTTAAAATGTTTCCCCCAAATTGAGGAAGTATCACTTTCTAACTCATTTTATGAGGCTGCATTAACCCGATACCAAAGCCAGACAGCACTATAAGAGAAGATATAGACCAACATGCCTTATAGCATTTGATGCAAAAATCCTCAATAGAATACTGACAAACTCAATTCAGCAGCATATTAGAAGAACCATCTGAAACCTATCATAAACTTGTCTTCTCTGCTGCTCTTAATTGGCACTATACTGCAAGTCCGACCTAGCAACAAAAGACAAGGAAAGGAAATTAGGGGTATACAGTTGGGAAGGAAGGAAGGCATAAAGTTTTGTTTGCAGATGACATTAGTGTCTATGTATAAAATTCTCCCAAACTGACCCCCGAAAATCCTCCTGAAACTAAGCTGCAAGGATAAAAGTCAATCACTTTTGTATAACTATATGTATCAGCAATTAAACTCTAGAAGGTTAAATTTAAAAAAAACTTTCCATTTATAATAACACCCCAAAAAGAAACAGTGGGTATAAATCAAATACTTATCTACAGGACTGTTTTGCATAGAAATAACGAAACCTTAATTAAAGAAACCAGAGATCTAAATATCACAATACAACTTGGCTAGAAATCAGAATCAAGGAATCCCATTCACTCAAGTATATGGGACCTCAGTGTGACCCTGGCCATTTTTCACAGGATCTCAAGGACGCTTGATCTTTCTCTTTATTCTTCTACCACTTCTTTCAGTCAACAAATTTCTCACAACATTCTGCAGTTGACACCTTTCATATCTCTAATAAAACTACTGAAACATAATTTGAAATAACTGCTAATTTCAATTTGTGTTTGGGTGAATATGTACCTATCACACAACTATGATGTGTGTGTGTGTAAGCACTTATTTCTGTTTGGAGAGAATAGTATATTTGATGTGCAAGATTTTTTCCCCTGCATTGTCAAATCTATACAGGGCAAGTTTTCTTGTTTTTAAATCTATGTCGATATCATAGGGATAATTAAATTACATTACTCTGTTTCTGTTGTACTTATTTTATCACTGGGATTAAACCATAATCAATGAAGTTTAGGTGTATCATGACACAAACAACAGTGCACAAAAATTGGCCCTTTTCCCTACTCCTCTAAAATTAGCTCCATGTGATTTTTAAATGCTATGAAGAAAACAAAAATAAAGTTGGAAAAACTACCAGAACCTGATATACCATATGATAGTTATTAAATGTAAAATACACTCTCACTTGTTACATGATAAAAGTTATTTCTTAACTATTTCAAAAAAGGAGGTCAGTAAATCTGACTCACTGGGAAAATTAATGCATGACATACACTTTTTCCTATGGTCAGTAAGAAAAGTTTGGAAAGATGTTACACACCCAAAGAAAGTAAATAAAGTAGTCCTGAGATTTTAGGAATGTGGAATGGTGGCACAGGATTTATTCACTATTCTAAAGGGCAGAGGAACCACAAAACTGGAAATTTTGAGTGGCATTAATAATTGCTTAAATATGTTCAAATGTAGTAGTATTTTCTGTAGAGCTTCGGTTTTTATAGAGCAATAGAAATGCTACTGGCTTAGGTGGCTTCATTAGTTTAGAACTCCAAAAACAAAGAAAATTAGGAAAGAGCAAGCGTGAATTAGAAAAAAAATATTTTTCACATCTAATAAATTTTCAAGTAGTACATATACCTTGACAATTTTTGGCCCTGGATCACATACAGAAACTATGTACTTTATAAGGAGTGACTGAAAAATTGCTCAAAGTGCTTATTGGCTTCATGTCACTTTTTGTACAGTAGCAAATAATGAACTTCATTCTTGACGGAAAGAGGCCGCGTGTGTTCAAGTGCCAGTTACTTTCCTAATCAATTATGTCACCCGTTGCATTGCCTTCTCTTAATGAAACAAGTTGGGGGCTGGGAAAAATCTTAAAGTGATGTTTTCAATTATTCAAATTACAAGACAGTATATTTTAATAAAGTATGTCCACATTTGCTAAAGATATTATCAAATATGAAATAACAGTAGCATTCACTTATCAACACTAAAACATAATTCCAAGTATTTTTCTGAGCCCTGAAATAGTTTACTATCACACTAACTCAATCCAGTGCAGGTCTTAACAGCTGGAATTAGCCATGCAGATTTCCATATCTCCATAGAGACTACAGAATAATCACTTTTTATATGTAAATACATTTAGTGTAACTACCCTAGAGACCACAGTGACTGCTGAAGTTATTAATGAAGCTGCACTTAATTTGATGCTCACCCAAATTACTCTCTAGGAAAAATTCAAAAGGGTGCACATAATCTCCGCTGAGACTCTGGGTATGCCATATTGGATAAAACTAGGATAAAACTAATAAAATCACTTGCTTTTAAAATGGTGGCTGCTTTTCTGGTTAGGATGTAAAATATGCAAGAGTTATGCTCCCCTCCAAAGGACACTCAGTGCTTCGTTGTGAATATGGCTCTTGAATCTCCTAATGTGCAAATCTCTAGGGCCACTGGCTAGTCTTTACCATAATACAATCAATACGAAAACCAAATAAAGAGCAACAGTCAATGTGAGGATGACTGACTATTGCCAGGGCACGAATTTGACTGTATTGTCACCACTGTCCTTTTGTCACTTGAAAAACTCCCACCAATATACACATACATTTTAATTTGGTTGTGCCTGGCAGTAAACTTAGAAAATTTGGTTGGCTAAGTATTAACACACAAATTGCTTGTCTGTAGGCTGAGGGCACCTGAAGACACCTCCTGAAGGTTGTGCAGGGACTCCTGATGACTCACCGAGGAAATGTGACCATAGTAGTACTCTTCACATTACTGGCTCCACAGGAATTTTCAGTTAGTGTAGATGAGTGACACAACTTTCTTTATCTTGACAATCTTTCAGCCGAGACCAGGATGTGTTTCCTGAGTACGTCATGCCGTCCTTATCCCTGTCTTTCCTGTCCTACTTCCATAGCCTGATAAATCAATAGCTAATTTCCTCTTCTCATTTGTCTTTTCTGCCATTGCTTTGCCTCCATTTCCTATCTGCCAATAAAACCTACAGTAAGGATATATTTTTGATCAATTTCTATTTTGACAAACCCATCTCTTTACCTTTGAATGTTCCCTTAAATCGGAACACCATGTCAATCAAATATGGCAGGTAGGTTGATAGAAGCAGAAGCCATTCAGGGTTAACTTGGGAAACTTTTGCTACTTATGCTAAAATTACAATTTCATGTCCTGGTGAAGTAGCTGGAGCTCACTACTGAGGTTACTAAATTATTTTGTTCCCAAACTGGCTGAATATCTGGCCTCAAAGAAGAAATATTTTACTAAACACAAATGAAACTTCCCTGGCTCTGAAAACCATGAGGCTAGTATAAGGATCTGATTGAGCTGAGTAAGAATTAAATTCAAAAGTTTATACGAAAAAAGGAAGAAAAGTTTGGAGCTTCCCCTGGTAGGTTGTTCTTGAGGATCAGGGTCGATCACTTCTTAAATTGTCTCCTAATTGCCCATATGTAGAAGCTTCTTTCTCATTAGGAGTTAGGTTTAAGAACCTATGGCATCTATAAAGGATGAAACCCCTCTGTACTAGTTCAATAATATGAAATGCCAAATGCAGTTCCTGCACTGTAAGTGATTGTGTTTTGTATGTTGAGGGATGAAATTTCTTTCACTTGGAAGAATTAGGAATGTGTTTATCTGTTCAGCATCCGTGCTCGCGTTTTTAATTTAGTAAGTTTTCCCACGATTTAATTTCCAGTAAATTGAGCACAGAAGTAAATATTCATCGAAGCCCAGGGTTATCACCTACCCATTCACAAGTGGCGGCCCCTGCCAGGCCGTACACCAAGTGCAGAGAGAATTTACTCCCTCCTCCACTTTCACAAGAACTCCAACCCACTGAGCATGTGGTGATTTTAAGTCTTTGCAATTGCAGAATCACAGGAATACTTTAATTCAAATCTCTATTAAATAATTCTGTTTCCCCCTAGATTGAATTCCTCACTCAGCCATGGATTTTCTTTTTCTTCTACAGACTTCCCACTTACAAAGTATCTAGCTTCCTGCCTCTGCCCTTCACGTTTCCCTTAGGAAGTTAAGGGCCTCCGCCCTTATTACACACTTAACTGCACATTACAGTGCAATGAAACTCCACTACAGTTTCTACCTCCAAACTAGCATATCCAAATTCATCACAATAATGTGCAAAACAAACTAACTTTAAGACCCACCCTTCTCTGAGGACATTTTAGTGGCCCCCTTTTGTTATCTCCCTTGACCTTTGGTGTCTTATCACTGAATCACACACCTCCAGACATGGAGAACTTTCAAAATGTATCTTTTAAAAAATCCTTAAAGTACTCTACTTAAGAATATCCATGAATCAATTTTCTCTATATCTTCATACACATGAAAAAAAGATAACCCTAAGTTGGTGTCTTTCAATCTTCCCAGCTGAGAAGAACGGAGTGTTACCACATTAGTCTTGTCCTTTTCCTTTATAGCAAGTTTGTTGATGAAAGTTTCATTCTCTGAAGAACTTACACTGAATTCAGAAGAAAATTCTGCTGTCTGTATTCACCAATGCATTGTTGATCTTCAGGTGCGAAGTATGCTTCTTTAGGCCTCCCATGCCGTTCCTACAGGCCGGAAGTCCAGAACAAAGCACCAGGGGTAGAGCGTGGACATGGAGCTTCCTTCCCTCATGTACCTCAAATGCTGCTGCTTCTGAGATTCTGGGGAAAATTAGGCACCTTATTCAGAACGAATCTATAGCAGAGCCTCACCCCTATGGCTAGGGCTCATTTATAACACAGAAGTGGTCATAGAAATAATTTTCGCAACTGAGATAGTCTTCAAATCTCTTAGAAGGAAAACAAATCCAATTTAAATATTATAAATTATTAGCAGTTAAATCATTTAAAATGCCATTTTCTATGCTATCCCTCATGAACCAATATCCTTCGTTGCTTGAAAAATACAATTGTCCCTGTCAATTTAGAATTAAATTTGATCACCAAATGACATTATCAATGATTTCCAATTAAAAATACAGGTTCTAATAATCCGACTTAGTATTTTATTCCCATGTCAACTGGTAATTATGAGATTCATGACTTAGCTAGCTAGATTTCTTAATTGTTCTTTACCAAAACATATGCCCCAGTTTATTAAACATAATTTAGAGTGATGTAACTTTTATAATTTCACATTATTTGATGGCTATCAGTAAGAAAATGTACTGTAATTTAAATCAGAAGGTAAGTCATTAATCTTTAAAACAATGATCACTGACATTTAATAAACTATATTGTGTGCAGATCAGGACTTAATTCTATTTCCAATCTTCCATATCACATCTGTTCTCCTAGGTACTTTCTCATAAAATAAACAAGAGAATTATTACTCTTTGGGACTGATGGTTTGGTCCGGTTAGATTGGTAGGGTAGTGTAATTGCTATGTCATGATCTAGTAAATTAATGTAAGATGGCCAGGTAATTTCAGTTACATATTCACATTATGTAATTCTCAATTAGAAGAAATTTTAAGCATGAAGAAAATGACTCAAGTCATTGGGCTCAACCTTTTTTAAAATTTTGTTTCCTATATTTAAGGTCAAATCAATATTTCTCCCAAAATTGGCCTTACCTCCAGACTTCCCCATTTTTTAAAAAGATATGAATACTTTTCTCCTAGTTATCCATGTTTATCCCCTAAAAATATTCCTTGACTTCTTTCTTTTCTTGACCCATCATATTCAATCCTTCTAATGCTCAAATGTTTTTTGCCTTAATATATATAAAAAATATATTTTATATATATTTATTAATAAATGCATATAAAATCGATGTAAGGATATACGCACACACAGGATGGGGCAAAAGTAAATTTACAGTTGTGAATACATGAAACATAGTTTACTCTTGTATTATTATTTATTAATTATTACATTATTTTCCATATGAGAAACTATAAACCTATTTTTGCACACTCTTGTATATATTTGATATCTCCTCAATTCTGCTTTCTGACACTTTGATGAAGCCTTTACTCCATTCATTTGGAGAATTCCAATTACTGCCCAACTAATCTTACTTTCATGCTCTCTGCTCTCCAATCCAAACTACATACATACATTCCATTCACCTTCTTGCTGTAAAACTTACATCACTCCCCTGTATTTCCAAGCTTTGCAGCCCCTCATTGCTTAAAAATGAAACCCAAACTCAACTTGGCACTCAAAGCCCTGTACAATCCGAACCCAAACTTCTTCATATTGTTCAAGGTGTACATCATAATAGTTTCTCCTTATTCATGTTCTTACTTTCCCTCTTTTCTACTTTTGTTATTTGCCATCCTCTCTACATTTAATATCCACTATGGTCTTCTTTGAAAATCTGTTCTAGTCTTTTCTCAGATTCTTTCTCATATGACAATACCCTCTAGAAGAGGTCTCTCCCATAAACTCCTAGAGAGCTTTACGTTTGCATTCCATATGTAACATTATGGTTTTTCCCCCCATTTTTCATGTTAGATTTATAGCCCCCCCAAAGCTACTGACATCATCCCATTCTTCACCTAGCACGGAGCATTGCATGTAGTCAATAGTTTTATATATATAACTATATATATATATATGACATGGATGAAATAATAGCCTAGACATAAGTCAGAGGTCAGCAAACTATGGCTTGCAGGCCAAATATGGTCTCCCACCAGCTTTGGTAAATTAATATTTCGGAGACACAGCCATGAGTACTTGTTCAGGTGTTGTCTATGGCTGTTTTTGCAGGACGACAGCAGAGATAAATAGCTGCAACAGAGATCTATGGTGCACAAAACCTGAAATGTTTTAGGTTTTCTAGAAAAGGCCCTGTGCTAAAAAGTTTGCTCACCTCTGATATAATACATTGAAGGAGGGTAGGAAAAAATAAACTGTGTTTGGGTGCCTGAAGGCATTCCACAAGGAGCGTGTGCACAGCTATTTATAGGTACTTATGTTGAAACACCCTAGATAACCTTCTGCAGTCAGCATTTTGGATGTCTGCTGATCTTCACCTATGGCCCATGACAAGCAATAGCTGCCATTCAATCAGAACTAACCTATACATTTTGTCATCAGAAGACACAAGCTAAGAAGGTGCAAAGCAGTCCAAACGGTGATGGTCAATACACCAATTAACCACTAGAAGCCATTTTTGTGAGAAAATCCTTCTCAATATGCCAAAGAAGTGATTCACCCAACTCGTTTTGTCAAAATAAAAATGATTTTGGCAATTTCAAAACTTTTTTATGTCTTCTCTAAGTAAAGAATTTTAAATAGTACTTTTTACATGGAAAGTGGAATAATTATTTTTGCATTTTTATATTCATAGTTCCCCAAGTACATCAGTGTGTTCATATGAATATTTATATATCTATCTTGTTAAGTATCTTCATTTCAAATCCAAAAATTTATAGGTTTACATATATTCTAATTTAAACTCTGGGTAAAAATGACACAGGTTCTTTTGGATTATTTTAGCTTCATGAGCTTGATACTCATGTATTTATTCGGTGAACGCACTCCAGGAGCTAGCCCGTTCCAGGCACCATGGAAATAGAACAGCTTAGCAAAAAGAGCACCACATTTCTAGCAGTCAGAGCAGGGTTCAAATTACACCTCCATAAACTGAGTGAATATGGATAGCTTATTTAACACCTTTGAGACAAAATTAAGTTTCTTGTTTAAACGTGGAACATGATATACTTTTCTGAGAGTGTTCTGAGAATCATGTGTGGAGCTGTGTTAGTGTGCCTGGCATGTATCCATATCAGGCTCCGCCTTCTCCTGGGAGGTAGCCCTGAGTGCTGAATACCTAATCTAGATCACTTACAGCAACCTCATCCTCCTGGTAAATTTCCAGGGTTAAGCATTTATTCTGAGCCAGGACAGTCCTTCTCAGGAATTTATAACTACAGCTAGGGTAAATGTCTCTGCTTATCAGATCATGAAACTGGAAGAGAGAAAATCCAGAGATTCTGGTAAAAAATGACCCACCAAGCAGAGAAAGACTCTATGTAGCAGGAGAGAATAAAGCTAATATAATTGATGGTTGGAGAGAGGCTGACTTCCCTCAGTTCCATTACCTAGGTCTCTAGGGTTGTCCCGAAGTCCTTCCAGTACACCACTTTCCTGCTAAAGCTGCATTCTTTGTAATTAGAACCCTAACTAACACCAGATAGAAATGCTTACCAGAGCACAAAATAAGTGCACAACAAATGTTAGTTACCTTATTCTACCTCTACCTGATCACCTTATTCATTCTCTTATTCCCACAGCGGAATAAGAGAAGGAATTGTATATGGTCCTTGACCTCAAGGTGTCTCTGGTTTAGTATCTTCAGTTTTTAGACAGCAGAGACGTGTTTTTCTTGTTTATTCCCAACACATGGAGCAGTGCTCGACACATAGTAGGCAAAAAATAAATCTTTGCCAAATGAACAAAGGATAAATTAAATAACTATAGGACTGACATAATAATAAGTGTTATAATAGAAACGCAAACACATTTTTAAAAATCAAGAGGAAACTTACCTAACAAGGTTTTTGCAAGGATTGTAGATAAAATATATATGAGCCCATAACAAGAAATTAATGAAATTGCTGTTGCTGTTAATATAACAGGTATTAGTTGCCCCATGATATTCAGAGATCTGGAAATGCCAATATTGTCCATCTTTCAAAAACAGAGCAAAACTGGCTTTCATAGCCACCTCACCAAGATTGTCACAAGACCTGAAGTCAGGCATTACATGGGCTTCTTTCCCTTTTCATCGAATCACACAGAATGCCTGGGCTTAGGATATCCTGGAAAAGTGAAAGATGCGGGCCCTGGCCACAGTGCCACTGCGTCACTTGACATCCTGCTATGCGTTGCCTGTCTCCTGCTCTCATCCATCACCATCCCCCAGACGCTCTCTCTCTGAGTCATTGCCGCCATGCTCGCTCAACAATCTTTTTCAAGTTGTGTCAAAAATGTTTTTGGGTTGGTCACATTATTTAAAGGTCAGGTCTGTTCAAATACTTACTCACCATGCCTGTCGTGCATCTCCAAGGGACAGGACTCAGCTAGAGTTCTGATCTGCACCACCTGAATGATCCCACAAAGCATCCTCTCTCCTTTCTGATAGAAGGCACCTCTGTAGAGGAACACATTTTTTTTTTCCAGTTTCACATGTCATCTTTTTTCTTCTCATTCTGAGGTAGCACAAAGTCTGATTTCCCAAGTAGGATTTAGCCTGAACTTCACGGCCTGTTATCTCTACCTAGAATACACTACCATATTTCCTAAAGGAAAAAAAAATTCCATTCCTTTTTAAAAAATATTATTCTTCCACTGGTGATCAAAAGAAACACTTCCTCAGTCAAATTTTTGTAGCACTTTGTTGTTTGTAAAAAGTTTCTTTTCTACATTTATGTGGTCCTTGTTATCAATGTCATAATTATAACAATGATGATAAAATGAACTCTGTGATGCATTTTCCCCAGGAGAAATATTATTCTAAGGGATAATAATTGTGAGTTTCAATTGATCAGAACAAGATTTCTCTTGTTACTTCAGAAAGCTGATGTCCTATTTAGGTAGAGGTGGGCATCATTAGTCTAAACCTTCCCAAATAGAAGGGAAGAAGGCTTGAACTTATCAAAATAAAGGATGCATGAGCAGAAAGCATTATACATACACACGAGGATCCGTATGCTACTTGTTCATTACAAGTCTGACATAGTTAAGGGCTCTTGAATGCCATCCAGCTCTAAAACTTTTTAGCTGAAAGCTTCTATAGCTAGAGGCTTAGCTGCCAAAACACTGTCAGTGCAACTATTTTTCATGTCAGCTGGTAATGAGCAATTAGTGACACATTAATCCGATATCACTCCCTCTCAGTCCTGACCCTTAACTAAGTTTCAACAGCATTAGATGAGCTGTATGTACTATTCCTTGGCTACCTGTGGTAACAGAAATTGCAGAACTAGAAGGCACTGAAAGAGATGACAGTTTTTTGGGTCATAATTCATCAGGATCAAAAGAGGCATTAATATCCACAGATTCAATGCCTACTTAAAGAGAAAGATATTTCTGAGAAAGACCTCTTCCCTTAGAGCTAGCAGAGGCATTTCCACCAAGTAGGAAACACTGGCAACTGACTCAATAATTATAAATGCAGGCAACCCATGATAACATTGCAGACTCCCTATCTTTGGGATACAAAAAGTGCTTTTAAAATAGAAAAAGAAGATCTCTGTATCTAGATATATGGAATTCCCCCATATCAACCTAGAGATTGACAATCTTTCATTTAAGGTAAATTTTAACTCACTGGTTATTTTGTTATGCAACTGAAACAGGGATATCTAATCCACAAAGTGATATTCCTTTCCTAAAATTATCATGGCCTTAAAATACCATTGGCTATACCATCTAATATACTATTTCCTCATTTTACTATAGTTAGAAATTCATGAAATGTGATTAACCCTGAACTATTTTCTGTTCTCTTTAATATATGCACTGTGAAAATTAACTATCAGAGATTTAAATATGTCATGTACTTTATAAAGTATAGCACTTACTATTGTTTTGTTCTTTAAAATAGTATGCAACTTGATTGGTTAGTGAGGGGAAAAAATGGAGTCATTGCCCAATCCTCATTTAGAATGCATAAAAAAATCATAAAGCATATTTCACTAAATATATTAGCTATTAAATTCTACAGTTGTGTTCTTGTTTCAAAAGTGGCAGTAAAGAACAGGCAGCATAGAATTATTCCATCCTTTGAAGAAGATTTAGAGGAACTGTAAAATGGTGCAAGATTGGCATATTTTACTAAAACTTGTAAGATGACTTTGAAAGTAAAAAAACTACTTATTTACAAAAATATACTAAAAAATTATACTCATTATGCTGGACGACGATCAAAGTAATATATCTTTTGGGAGTAATTCCTTAAAGCCAACTAACTATAAAGTCTATGAGCCAATCAATGGAAAGTGAGTCATTAACAAATATCCATGCTATGTAACTTAGTTTTACGCACAGCTTTTATACGGTATTAAAATATGGCTGTCATTCATACAATGACAAAATAAAATAATAAGCATTTACTTTATCCAGTCATATACATGCCTTTGCTCCCAACTGCAGATGTTTACTCCCTGGTAAACACACTTTTATAGGAATGTTAGTCTGAAGCACTGACAATGAAACTTGCATTTATTTTGGCCAATGATAGCAAGATACTTGTTTGGCCAACACTCCCACAAACCATTGCCAGTTGCTAAACCTTGACTAGCACATATGCAATGGCAGGAGAAGGGCATAAACATTTGCAAAATATTTGCCTTGCAAATATTATTTGGCATATGAATTGTGACACAAAAGATTATGAACATACTTGCACATATTTTAAACATATTTTTCTGTCACTATAAACACAGTCTTCCTTTTTAACCTAATCTTTGTGGGGGGGTGAAGAGAGAGGGAGGGAGGGAAGGAGTGACTCTGCTGTATCCGCTGGGAAGCATGCCTGTAGTGAGCAATGTTACAAAAAGTGTGTCACTCTTATTAAAGTTGCTTCTTGAACCAAATGACTGAAATTAAACCCCCTTGTTCCAGACATTAGGAGGAGTGCCAAGATATTATACCTCTGCTTATGCCTACTGATGAGCTTATTTCTCTCATATTTTCCCAGAAGAGGTGATTTGGGGCCCTTTCCAGAGCCCACCATTCTAGTAACTTAAACACACTTATTCCCACTCATCTTGACCAACTCAGTACAAAAGTCACTCTATGAGTCTTCAGTCTCTTATTTTTATCAAAACATTCAGGGACTCCATTGCATATAATGCCACTGGCCCATGAACAGGACAACATAAGTATATCCAAACAAAACTTCCTAACTCTAGATCTCAATGAGAAAAGATAAACTATATGATATCATTCCTTTTTCCTACAAGATAAACCTTGATTTCCACATCCAATTTGGCTTAGCTCCTTTCCACATATTTATATGCTGGGGAGAAAAAAATAACTGATTTTCCTAAGTGAAACAAAGGTTTCTTTTACATCTAACATTTTAGTCTGGTGGCATTCTCACACCTATAGCAGTTGCTTATTGCTACATAAGAAATTACCCCCAAAATCTGTGGCTTAAGACAACAAACACCTATATCACACAATTTCTTGTGGTAAGGAGTACATTTATGGCATGAAGGTGGATTCCCTCTGAACCTAGTTAATTAAGCCTTCAGATCAGACTGCAGCCCTTCCCAACTGCTTGACTTGCCCCTTAACTGGGTGCTCACTCGTGCTGTTATTCACAGGTCATGGTCCTTTGCCCCATGGGCCTCCGCACAGGACTGCTCCTCAGAACTGAGTGGTTCCCCCTAGGGAGAGCAATCCATGAGAGAACAAGAAAAAGCACTCAAGATGAAAGCTACATATATTTTTACCTCCCTATCTTGGAAATGACATCATATTATATCATCAGTTCAAAATTCAGAATCATCATATAAATCATTTCCATGTGTGAAGAGGCTCCTTGGGTGGAGTTCCTTAAGCACAGTTTGTATCTGTCTGTAGACCTGTGCAACTAGAGAGATAAATTGTCTTTCCACCCATGCCAATTACAATAGAGGGACAGGGTTAGCATAACCGCTATGGATATTCCTGTTTAAAAAGGGAGAAAGTAGAATGCACAAGGTATCACTACCACACTGAAATTCTGAAATCTAGCCAGGCATATATTGGAAGTTTCTTGATTAGGTCTCATGATCCAGAAATAATTCTCCATGGCCCTTAGCTCTGCCAGCTGGACTCCTATTTCTGGCCCTCTATGCAATTTTTCTTTTTTCATGTGTGGTAACTGACCATTTTTCTCAGCCTGCTTCTTGCGAGTAAAATTCTGGGGTCTTAGGATCTTTCTTCATTCCTAATATTTTGTCCCCTTCGGTCCAAGCTGGTGTGTATTTCTGCAGCATTTCTTAAAGAATAGTAAGGGCCTCCTTGGAATTCTCTTCAGGTTCACTCTATCAAACAAAAGCCATACCCACAAATCTCTTTGAGATAAGTCCTTCATAAAATCTTTATCATTTGATTGAGGAGATCTGTGAGAAATACCTTTATTCTTCTTAGAAGGCCATTTGTCTATATAATACACTGATACACCATCTTAGATCTTTCTGAGATTTTTTTAAAAAGTATTTTACAGTCACATCTCTGGTTTCATCTTTGGAATGTGTTTTTCTGGCTATGGTCTGGATATAATCTTTGCTTAAAAGTCATTTGTTAATTTAGTATCATTTACCACACGTAGAAGCTAAGAATTTTCAAAACTATTAAGTTCTGACTTCTTAAGTTTAATAATACTTTCCTCAATTTACCTCTTTCCTCTTGTGTTTTACCAAAAGTATCAAGAAAGAACCAGACAGTACTTTTACCATTTTGTTTAGAAATCTCCTCTTCCCAGTCACTCAGTTCATTAGGCACTTTTCCCATTTTCCAAGTTACTGCAGACAATAATGTTGCTAAATTTCTGTCACTATACAAGTATTTCCTTTTCTCCACCTTTCAAAAACATTTACCTCATTTTCCTTTAAACCTTGATGAGCAACCTTATCTAAGACCATGAGTCTTCTATTAGTAACTTTAATTCAGTTTCAACCTTCACCAGCACTCTCCTCAAATCCTACTGTCTATTCCAAAACCACTTTTACATCTTAGGTTTTTATTTTAGTATTACCTCACTTCCATGTATCAAAATCTGTTTTATTTCTCTATTTGAGTCTAACACAAATTACGCTCAGAATTTAGCATTTTAAAACAACAAACATTTATTATCTGACAGTCTGTGGGACAAGAATCTCATACAACTCCTCTGGCTATCCATGGTTAAGGTGAAACGGGAGAACTCCCCCTGGAAATGGGGGGTGGAGAAGTGCCAAGGATGGCACCTATGTGTGTCATCCCAGCAACGAGGACAATGTGCTCATAACACACACACACATACACAAAATGGTGTACAACACACACTGGCATCAAAAACCAGGAAGATGATTAGATGGGAGGATCATACCCTCCCATCAGCTTCAGTCGCTTGTGGAAGATTCTGGGGGAGCCTTTAAAAGGAGAGTGAGCAGGAATGCCACTCTCTGGGATTCTCCTCTCCTTGTAGATAGGCGGGGACTGGAGTTCTCAGACTGGACCTTGGGGACTGGGTGGCCTGGGAGCGTTTCCTGGGGCTCCACTCTGAGTGCTCCATGGTGGGCCTGGAGAGCAGAGAGCTCCAGTGAGAGGAGAGGGGAGGAGGCTAGGCCAGTGGGCTCAGGGAGGATCCAGGGTCAAGGAGCCCCATGCCCCTACCCCAAGGTGGAAGCCTCAGTGGCAGCTGCACATAGGTGTTCCATACCCCCTGCATGGACCCAGCAAGCTCTGTACCCCTTCCCAGGTGGGAGGCTATAGTGGTTGCTTCCCACCCACAGCCCAGGCTAGTATGGGCCAGTCAGCTATGGCACCATGCAGCTGGGAAGGGTCAGGTCACGCACCTCCTTGAGTGCTTGGAACCTGACGGGAGCACAGCAGATACTAGGAGCAAGGCTGATAAGAAGGGGGCGGCTAGAGTGGGGAGAAGAGATTAGGGCATGCAGATCCCAGGACACAGTGTACTGGGCAACAGGTCCTGCATCCCTTCCCCATGCCCAAAGTCAAGGGAAACCACTCTGGCACCACCCACCAGCAGCCTGCTCACTTCTCCAGTGGTGGTGGAAGGGGTGGGCATCAAGTAACCTACTATATGTTTATATATATTTATGTAAATTAAAATTTCATTTTCCTTTCCACCAGACCCTGTCTCTAGAGTTATTGCCTATGGGTGGCAGGCAGTAGGACCCCACTGGTTATTCAGTTACAGAGACACCCATAAAATTGTAATCAACCTGTTGGTTCTCTCTGCAGTCTCATCTGACAGCTCAACTAGGGAAACTTGCTTATATGGTTGTTAGAAAGCCTCCAGAGGGCTTCCTCATGAATGGCAGGTACATTTTTCCAAGCAGAGCAAACCAAGAGAAAGAGTAACCAGCACAGAAACCAGTTTTTTATAACATCATCTGAGAAAGAACATCCCATCACTTCTGTCATAGTATATTCATTAGAAGAAAATAAGTCCAGTGCACACATCCAAAGAGAGGATTACATAGTGGGTAATGCCAGGGTATAGAGCTCATTGGGGGTCACCAAGAGGCTGCCCATCACAGGAAACTGGTCTCACTAAGAAATGAATTTATATGATCTAAGATGGCAGCCAAGTAGGTGGGAACTATACTTACATCCTTGCAGGACTAAACTGGGATTACATCTAAAATATAGAGCAATCAGCCTGAATAACCAGCTGAAGACTAGCTGAAGAGAAGGCATAACCAAGGATTTACAGAAGAAGCCACATTGAAAAGGGAGGCCCCACTCCCACTGGTGACAGTAGATTCCAGAGGGATCTCAAAGATTCCCCCCTGAGGACTGTAGGGTCTCAACCCCATGCCAGATCCCCAGCCTAGAGCACCAGAGGTGGGAAGAGGTTCCCACATAACACCTCGCTATGAAAATCTGCAGGGATCCTATCCACCAAGGAAAGACAGGCGTCTGTTAGAGATATAGGTGCCCTCTTAATGGGTCAATGAACAAAATCTCATTCACAGTCACTCATCCCGGGCTCTGGTGGAGGGAGGGTGAAGCACACAAGAGTTGCATGAGGAAAGATGGGGTTCGCAACTCTGAAAAAGGGCTGATGAGACAGAACCAGGATCCCTGTGCTGAGTCCCTCTCCCATACCACACACACCATCTTTCTTGGGTGGAGCTCTGCCATCCTTAAAGCATCAGCCTTGGGGAATAAAATAGCCCCATCCTCTGGATTAGCTGTCACCCCACACTGCGGACCTCACACCTTGCTGAGGAGTCTACTGCCTGGGCAGAGGTGTAGAAGTCTGGACAGACTCAAGGATGTCAGTGGTTGAGTTGTATGGCTCTGGGGAGGAGTCACTCCTCCCCACTTCCTGCAACCCTGACTGGTCCTACCCCTCATGAGAGATCAGCTAGTCCCATCCTCCCAACTCCCAGTGGCACTGTCCTGTTGAGCTCTGGCTCCTGGCAAAATCTGGGACAGACTGAGTTGTGTGGCATTAGGACAGTGGCCATTTTTCCCTTGCATGCCTAGCTCGTGCAGAGCCCTCCTTCCACATGGCCAAATCTTGGTCTGTTTGGGCCTGATAAACTCTGCTGGTCTCACCCTGACAGTTTCCTAATAGCACCACCCCACCACAAAGGTATGTGGGTACCCAGCAGGTGGTAGCTAGACTTGGTATACACTAGGACTCTTCTTGAGTGGCTTCAGACCCAGCCCTTGCACTGAGAATGAACTTGTATCAATCTGGTGAATGCCACTTGCCCCTTACTGGTGACTCACTAAGAACCTTCTTCAAGCAACTCAAGTACCAACAGAGGCTCTTGAAGTCACTGAGTCTAACAGGCAACCCACAGGTGGAGGCAGGTAGAGGCAGATCTTAGGATGCCTAGGGCCTTTTGCGAACCTTCCCCCCAGGCTCAGTGCTGATGGAAGCCAGACTTGGTGCACAGCTTGGTTCTTAGCATGCACACTGAGACTCAGCAGAGGAAGCCACAAACTATGGATTGTTTCGTAGCTCCAAATAGGTTGCCTAAAACCAGTCATAGTCAGTGTCTGACATTGACCCATAACAGCGTCCCTCTCAAGAGGCTCCAGAACCAACATACCCAGTAGCCAACTTCTAAAAATATCAGAGTAGGATCCAATTACCTTTACAAACGGCATACCCAAAGAGAGATCTCAGCAGCAACATGTCCTGCTTCATGTGGTAAACACCTACACCACAGCTTGTACATTGTGGTCCAGGTCGATCCTCACAGTCAGCCAGAATGAGGGTCAAATTTGCACACAGATGGGCCAATAGCAATCAAGACTCAATTACAACAGGAGGACACATAAAACCCACACAAGGAACATTCCTGGTGCTCCCAATTGAGGTGATCAAGGAGACTGCACCATTGGATTCCATAGGATACCTACTACATAAGGCCACCCTACCAAGACTGTGAGACTTAGAAGATCTAACTAATCCATAAAAACAAACTCAAAAATGCAGCCAAATGCGGGGGCAGGGAGGGGGCAAAAAAAAAAACATGCCCCAAATGAAGGAACAGAAGAAATCTCCAAACAAAGAGCTAAATGAAACGAAGGTAAGCAATTTACCAGATATGGAGTTCAAAAAAATGATTACAAGGATGTTTGGAAAAACTTAGTGAGAGCTGCAAGAAACTTAGAGAAAATTACAAGAGCATGAAAAAGATCACAGAAGCCATTAAAAAGAACCAGTCAGAACTGAAAAATACAATATCTAAAAATGAAGAATACACTAGATGAAATAAACAGTAGGTTGGATGAAGCAGAAGATCAAATCAGCAATTGGGAAGATAAGGTAGCAGAAAACACCCAATCAGAGCAGCAAAAAGAAAAAAAAATTAAATGAGGATAGTTTATGGGACCTTTGGGATGACATGAAGAGTAAAACCATCTGCATCATAGGGCTATCAGAAAGAGAAGAGAGAGAGAGCACAGAATGGAAAACCTATTTGAAGAAACAAAGACTGAAAACTTTCCTAACCCAGTGAAGACAAAAGACACACATGTCCAGGAAGCACAGAGAGTCCCAAACAAGATGAACTCAAAGAGGCCCACCCCAAGACACATAAGTAAAATGCCAAAGATTAAAGGGAGAATCTTAAAGCAGCAAGTTAAGGACAGTCATCTCTAAGGGAGCTCCTATAAGACTGTCAGCTGATGTCTCAATTATTTTTCTATAAGAAGAAGAAAAAGAAAACAAAAAAAGAGGAACACAGAAAGAATAAAAGAGCAATAAATATGTACCTATCAATAATCTCTTTAATTGTAATGGCTTAAATATTCCAATCAAAAGACTTAGAATAGCTGAATGGATAAGAAAACAGGACACATATATATGCTGTCTACAAGAGACCCAGCTCAGAATAAAACAAACACACAGGCTAAAAGTACAGGGATGGGAAAAGATATTTCATGCACATGGAAATGAAAAAAGAAAAAACCAATATAGCAAAATCAACTTTAAAACAAAGACTATAATAAGAGACAAAGGACACTACCTAAACGTAAAGGGATCAATCCAACAAGAAAGTATAACCCTTGTAAACATTTATTCATGCAACAAAGGAGTGCCTAAATATGTAAAGCAAACTTTTATGAACATAAAGGGAAAGATCAACAGTAATGTAGTCATAGTAGGATATAGGAAGATCAATGGATAGATCTTCCAGACAGAAAGTCAACAAGGAAAGAGCAGCCTGAAATGACACACTAGATCAGATGCATATAATTGGCATCTTCAGAGACTTTCAAACCAAAGAATATATATTCTTTTCAAGTACACATGGAACATTTTCTTGGATAGACAACATGGTAGGACACACAAAAAAGTCTCAATAAATTTAAGAAGATTGAAATTATGCCAAGCATTTCCTCTTACCATAATGGCAAGAAACTTGAAATCAATCACAAGAAAAAACTGAAAAGCACACAAATGCACAGAGGCTAAATAACATGTTACTAGACAATGAGATCAAGGAAGAAATCAAAAGATACCTTGAAACAAATGAAAATGAGAACACACCAAAACCTGTGGGACACAGAGAAAGCAGTGAGAGAGTAATTCATAGCTTTACAGGCTTACCTGAAGAAGCAAGAAAAGTATCAGATAAACTAACTTTACACTTAGAGAAACTAGAAAAAGAAAAATAAAGCTCAAAGTGAGATAAAGAAATGAAATAATGAAGATCAGACCAGGAATAAACTAAAATACAGTCTACAGAAACAGTACAAAAGAAATAATGAAACCAAGGGTTGGTTCTTTGATAAGATAAACAAGACTGACAAATATTTAACCACACTCATCAGAAAAAGGTAGACAGAGGAACCAAAGAAATAAAATTAGAAATGAAAAGGGAAAAGTAACCATTGGCACTACATAAATGAAAAGGATTATGAACAAGTATATGCCAACAAATAGAACAATTTGAATGAAATTCAAATTCCAGTAGAAATTCCTGGAAACATACAATCTTTCAAAACTCAATCAGGAAGAATCAGAAAATCTGAATAGACCAATTAAAACTAATGAAATTAAAGCAGTCATCAAAAAACTCCCAACAAACAAAAGTCCTGGACCAGATGGCTTCAGAGGTTAATTTTACCAAACATTCAAAGAACTAACACCTATGTTTCTCAAACTATGCCAAAATATTTAAGAGGAGGAAAGACTCCCAAGCTCATCTTATGAGGGTAGCATTATCCTAACTGCAAAACCATATAAAGACACTAAAAAGAAAGAAAATTATAGGCCAACATCTCTGATAAAAGAAAAGATGCTAAAATTCTGAACAAAATATTAGCAAACTGGATAAAGCAGTATATGAAAATTATCATACACCATGACCAAGTGGGATTTATTGCTGGACACATAGCTTGTACAATATCTGAAATCAATGAATGAGATACACCACATAAAAAATGAAGGATATAAAAAACATGATCATGTCAGAAGATGAAGAAAAAGAATTTGATAAAGTTCAGTACCCATTTATAAAATTCTCAGCAAAGTGGGAAAAGAAGGAACATACCTCAAGATAATAAAGGCCACATGTGACAAACACAGCCAACATCACAGTTGATGTGCAAAACCTAACAGTATTTTCCCTGACATTGGCAACAAGGCAGAGATGTCCTATTTTACTACTTTATTCAACATAGCACTGAACATCTTAGCCACAGCAATAAGAGAAAAAGAAATAAAAGCCATCTAAATTAAAAAGGGAGAAGTAAAACTGTCATTATTTGCAGGTAACATGATACAATATATAGGGAACCCTAAAGATTCTACCAAAAAACTACTAGAGCTGATAAAGCAATTCAGTAAAGTAGCAGGACACAAAATTAATGTCCAGATATCAGTTGCATTTTTATGCAACAATAATGAACTATCAGTAAAAGAAACTAAGAAAATAATCTAATTTACAATTGCACTAAAGAAAATACCTTGGAATAAATTTAACCAATGATGTAAAAGACCTACACTCAGAAAATTATAAGACACTAAATAAGGAAACTGAAGAAGATACAAATAACTGGATGTATATTCTGTGTTCATGAATAAGAAGAATTAACATCATAAAATGTCCATGCTACCCAAAGCAATCTATAGATTTAACATAATTCCTAACAAGATACCAATGGTGTATTTCACAGAACTAGAAAGAATTTACATGGGACCAGAGAAGACCCAGAATAGCCACAGCAACCTTGAGAAAGTAGTTCAATATTGGAAGTATCATGCCACTCTATATCAAACTATACTACAAGGCCATAGTAGTCAAAACAGCATGGTACTATTATAAAAACAGACACAGAGATCAATGGAACAGAATACTGAGCCCAGAAATAAAACCACACCTTTATAGTCAATTAATATTTGACACAGGAGGCAAAAACATACAGTGGGATAAAGATAGTTTATTCAATAAATAGTGTTGGGAAAATTGAAGAGATATGAGAAAGAGAAAGAGAGAAAGAAAGAAAGAAAGAAAGAAAGAAAGAAAGAAAGAAAGAAAGAAAGAAAGAAAGAAGGAAGGAAGGAAGAAAGAAAGAAAGAAAGGAAGAAAGAAAGGAGCTTGACCACCTTCTTATACCATGCACACGAACAAACTCAAAACAGGTCAAAGTCTTAAATGTAGGACTTGAAACAATAAAATTCTAGAAGAAAAGATAAGCAATAAAATCTCAGACATTTATCATAGTAATTTTTTTTCCTGATATATCTCCTTGGGCAGGGGAAACAAAAGAAAAATAAACAAATGGAACTACATCAAACTAAAAAGTTTTTGCACAGCAAAGAAAATCATTAACAAAATAAAAAGACAACCCACCGAATGGGAGAACATATTCACTAATGATACATCTGATAAAGGGTTAATATCCCAAATTTATAAAGAAATCATACAACTCAACACCAAATAATAAAAAAAAACACAACAACCCAAGTAAAATATGTGCAGAAGATCTGAACAGACATTTCTCCAAAAAGAACGTACAGATGGCCAATAGACATATGAAAAGATGCTCAACAGCACTAGTCATCAGAGAGAAGCAAATTAAGATCCCAATGACACATCACATCACACCTGCCAAAATGATTATCATTAATAAATCAACAAACAACGTGTTGGTGAGGATGGGGAGAAAAGGTTGCCCTCGCCCACTGTTGGTGGTAATGCAGACAGTTGCAGCCACTGTGGGGAAAATAGGGAGTTTCCTCAAAAATTTAAGACCAGAACTCCCCAACGATTCCACTTTTTGGAATATATCTGAAGAAAACTGAAACACTATTTCAAAAGAATATATGCACCCCTATGTTCATTGCAGCATTATTTACAATAGCCAACATTTAGAAGTAGCCCCAGTGCCCATAAGTAAATGAGTTGACAAAAAAGCTATGGTACTTTCACACAATGTAATACCATTTGGTCACCAAAAAAGAAATTTTACCTTTTGTGACAGCATGGATGGACTGGGAGAGTATTATTATAACTGAAATAAGTCAGTCAGAGAAAGACAAATATCATGTAATTTCATTTATATGTGGAATTTAATGAACCAAATTAATTAATGAAATAGAAACAGACTCATAGATACATAGAATGGACCTCCAGCTGTTAGAGGGGATGGGTGTTGTGAGGCTGGCTGAAAACGTTGAAGGGATTAAGCAAAAAGAAAACAACAACAACAAAAACCTAATAGATGCATATCTCATTATGTGATTCAGGAGGGAAAAGGAAGTGGGGAGAAGTACAAGAGGGTAAAGGGAGGATAAACAATGATGGAAGAGATTTAACTTTGGATGGTGAACACACAATATACAGGTAATGTATTATAGAATTGTACACTTGAAATTTATATAATTTTATTAACTAATGTAACCCCACTAAATTTTTTTAAAAGAAATGGATTTATATCTTAATTCAAGAAATATCATCACTAAGGCGTCTGAAGAGCTTAGTAATAGAGTGAATGGGTCAAAAAGGAAACTATCTCCAACATCTAGTCCCACTGACCCTTCACATGTCTCCAAATCCAGGTACCGGGAGAGACTCCAAGTGAGGACTTCCCAGCCGTTCCTAGTCAACCAATAAAACCATGATAATTAATTAGTAATCATTCTAAACCAAGAAGTTTTGAGGGAGTTTGTCATTCCATAACAGACAACCAAATTCTAATCCAATTTTGCTTTGTATACACTGAATCAGAAGAGCGAAGCTCTGGTCAGTGTGGCTCAATTGGTTGTAGCGGTATTCCATGATCAAAAGGTTACAGGTTCATTCTCTAGTCCAGGCACATACAGGAAGCAACCAATCAATGTTTCTCTCTCTCCCTCCTTCTTTTGTTCCCTCTCTCCCTAAAAGCAATGAAAAAATGTCCTCCAGTAAGGATTGAAAAAAAAAAAAAAGGAGCAGTGAAGATTCACAGTACTATTTTAATGGCCCATAGTATCAGATTATAACAATGAATGCACAGGGCTCCCAGTAAGCATCTCTGCCACTAGAGCAAACAAGATGAGTCAGTGTCAATGAACCTTTCTTCTGCACATTAATGGAAGAACAAGTCAGCACATTCATCTTTGCTGTCATCTTTCTTAGACTGCAATTGACCATTCTCTATGTGGATCTATTCTGTCTTTAGGTGTTAATGTTGACCCTCATTAGAACAAAGGGAAACTCTATTACTGAATCTTGTTTCTGGCCTAAAGAATGCTTGGTCTTTGAAATAACCTAATCTTGCCCTAGTAAGTCTGTAACTTCATGTACCATATGTTAATTTTTTGCCTTATTTAAAGTATCCATCCTGCATTCCCATTTTGGATACATTGCCTCCAAAGATAAAACAATGCAAAAAAGAAAAAACACAGTGAAATATTAATAAATGTCACACTGACAGCAGCATAAATACACTGACATTCAAATAGATAAACCCTAGATGCAAATTTGAAAAGAAGCAAATTTTATTCAGTCAAAAAATAAAATAAAATTCCATTAAACAAAATTGCTGTTTTTAAGATACCTATTTTATGCATTCTTAGTGTAAAATAATTTATTAAAGAAGGTAGTAGAGAATGTCTTAAAATACTTTTATTTTAGTACTCAGGGCAATGTAATTCATTTACTAGAACCAAGAGAATTTGACCATTACAGTGATGTAAAACATCACATGATGTTTACAAGACAGTATTCTTTAACCTTAAATTCAATTACTGCAATAGAAATAAATCGGTACTGAAAATGTGACTGTATATTTCTTCTTGACTTACCCATAATCACCCAAGAATGTCTCCTCCCAGGAAAGTAATCATGAAGTATAATCTACAAAGTACCAAATCCATCAAGATTTTGTTTTTGTTTGCTTTGCTTTCCATATATAACATTTCAGGTTTGGCTTTTTGTTGTATTATGTTGCCTTATAATATTTAATTAAGAACTGATTCATATCCTGATTCTAGGGGATCCTCACAGTTCTCAGGTCTCCCCTGGCCACCCCAGGAAAGAATGGTGCAGAGAAGGAACTAACCTAGGAAAGCGCTTTCTCAGACAGTTCTATGGAAAAGAAGACAAACCCCAAGGAAGAAAGTCAGTGCCAGAGGATTTTGAGTCATTCCAAAGGGTCATTAGTCCCTCATAACCCAGTACAACAGAAAACTTAGAGATGGTATCAGAATGGTGAACAAACTCAAAGTATAAAGAAGTTTGGGCAGCAGCTACAAATCCCGGAGAGAGTCAGGATCACAAAGTTCCCCCTAGTTAGAAGCTCATTCATTCATTTATGCATTCATCATTTCAAAAATATTTGTTGACTACTTACTGTATATTAGGTACTGTTTAGAAGCTGGGGATAAAAGAATGAATGCGACATAGTGCTTGCCTTTAAAGAATAGAATAAACAGCTAGTAAGGATTATAAGCAAATAAACAGTCAATTAAAACTGGTGAGGGTTAAGAAAACTGGTAGAACACATTTTTAGTTGGTAAAGGACAAATTACTGGAAAGATGCCTTTAAAATTTTGCTGAAGTTTTTTTTTTTAAAGATTTTATTTATTTTGTTTTTAGACAGAGGGGAAGGGAGGTAAAAAGAGAGGGAGGGAAACATCAATGTGTGGTTGCCTCTCGCACACCCCCTCCTGGGGACCTGGCCCGCAACCCAGGCATGTGCCCTGACTGGGGAATTGAACTGGTGACCCTTTGGTTCTCAAGTGGACACTCAATTCACTGAGCTACACCAGTCAGGGCATGAAGTTTTAACATCAGAATATATATATATGTACAAATACACACACACATATATGTATTTGAATATATATATATATATATATATATATATATATCCTCACCTGAGGAAATGTTTGTTGATTTTAGAGAGGAAGGGAAGGATGAAGAGATGGAGAGAGAGTGGGGAGAGAGTGGGGAGAGAGAGAGAGAGAAACATCAATTGTCTCCTGTACACAACACCAACCGGGGATCAAACCTGCAACATTTATGTGCCCTGACCAGGAATCAAACCCACAACCTTTTGGTGTATGGGACAACATTCCCATCAAATGAGCCACCTAGCCAGTGCCTAGGTAACATATTTAACATCAGAATGGATTTAGAAATGATTCAAATTCTCATTCTTTTTCAAGATGAAGAGATTCATTTGACTCACACATCTCTGTCTCCTGCCCTATGAAAAATACCCTTATGCAGTGTACTGCCTCTGCTTTAAGTGCTCTTAAGTTCCATTTCTTCTCTACTTGCCCACTTACAGCACTCAGCATCTCTTGTCTAGAATATCATGACAACCTCCTTTGCAATTGTCCTGCCCATACTCTCTCCTCACTCCAGTCAGTTCTCCATACTACTGCCAATGGTATTCTGAAAATGCAAGTTTGGTCACATGATTTTCCCACTTCAAAAGACTTTCTAGTATTGCAACTAGAAAAATAAAATCAAAACTAGGAGCTTTATACATAATGTCTTTATTTCAGCTAAATGTATTCAAAATCTAGCCAGCCAGCCAACCAGCGAACCATCCATCTGTCCATATATTTCAAAAGCATGAATTGAAGTGTTGGGGATCCCTGCTAGGAAATGAAAATATAAAGGTAATATGAATTTCCATTTTCAAGGTGTGTCTGGTTCAGTGACCTCAAATTATCTCTTCAGCCTCATCTCTCATCAGCCTCCCAAACTCCCGCTGGCGTGATTCACATAAAAATATCCACATCCGGGGTTCTAACCACACTGCCTTTCTTATCTGTCCCCAAATATGCCACACTCCTTTGCGATTGTCCACCTTCTCATATGTGGTTTCATCTCCTGGGATATTCATATCTATTTATACCTCTTAGGAAACACTTTAAAATATAGTTAGGGGTAGCCTTTAAGAATCCAGCATGTATATGGCCACTGTATGAGTTGTATATTGTTGTTTTTAGAAACATTTTACAGATTAAAATACTGAGACTCAGAGATTAAAGATGGGTCCAAGGTTGTACAGCTAATAAATGGCAGAGCCAGAATTTGAGGACAGTTCCTCTGACTACAAATTCAGTGCCTCATCCTATAAAACTTTTTTCAACCCAAACTTTACACCCTTACATTTAAGTCCTTAGTCCAAGGCACTCAAGAATTCCTATTTTTCCCAAGATGCAGAGGTGGTCTCTAGATTACTTCAGTGTATTTGGCAAGTCCTGTTTCACTAGATGAACAGGAGGTTCATACCTACATTCTGCTTCTACCTGAGATAACAACCCTCCACAACGGGAGCATGTCTCCTCTCGGCGTCTGTTCCTCCAGGTGCAGAAACCTGACTAAATTAGTTGAAGTTCTTCATACATTTCTTCTCACTTTCAGTCCCTTGCTCAAATTATTGCCTCCACCCAAAAAAAATCCATTATGTCCAGTGCCCTCCTTCTTCCAACTAAGACTGATCCCCCCTTGCATCAGAGTCTAGCACAAGACTCAGCACAAAGGATAGTTTCTGTGAAAGTATGTCAAAGGAATGAATTAATGCCCTTGAAAGTTTTCATGTGGAGTTTCAACTTTATTTTGTGATAAATGCAAGTGAACCTTCTGACTTTGCCTTCAAACATAGTATCTGATAACAAGAGTCCCTTACAAAAATAAACAGGGATGAAGGGGTTAGCTTATCTATGCAGCCTGTATCAAACAGAAAACCCTAATTTCTAAACAAGAACATAATAACTTTGTAGGTAAATCTCTGAACCTAATAATTTTAAGTCCAATTTTATTATAATTGTATTCTGCAGTTTAAAGACAAGCTTCAAATTTACCTTGTAGAAAATATCATGAAAATTTTACGTATCTATAAATAAAATTCTCTGAGGAGAAAGGGGCTTTAGGAAAGATATGACTGTATTTTATGAGCCAGTACAAACTGCTTAAGAGAAATTCATTAAAATTTACTTCTAACTTCTCTAAGAGTTCATGCTTGGAAAGCCATTAATTTTACCTCAGAAATTTTTAGTTATTTTTCTTTCCAATATCATTTAACATTTCCTGCCTTAGTGGGAGCCGTGTAGGGCAATGCCGTGCGATGATGAAAATGTTCTGTATCTGTGCTGTCTGGTAGGTTGTGGCTATCATGCAGGCAAAATATGGCTAGTGTGACTAAAAAGTATAAGTTTAAACTATTGAATTTTAATAAACTTGAACTTGAGTATTCAGTATGATAGCTAGTAATAGCTATCATACTGAATAGCACAGATCTAACATTTATACTCTATTTTTCCAAATTTCTGAACTCATAGTCAGATGTCACTTTGGGGTGTAATTTTCCAGACTGATAAATAAACAGGAGCCCCCTAAATAAAAAGCATTGAGCACTCTATTCATCATACTCTAGAAGGGTCTATTTACTTTATTTTTATATTATTTTATTTCAAAAGTAATCAGAAGTAACTTTATTTAAATACATAATTTATACCTTGCTACAGATTATAAATATAAAGTGGACACAACAAACTTGCCACCTACTTGTTTACAAATTCAGGGGAAACTTATGTATTGTATTATTACTTCTCTCTAGATTAGTAAATTTAAATCTTATATATACATATTTATATATATTTATTTATCAGATTTGCAACTATGAATGGTGTTATGGTATAAAAGCTCGTAATATTATAGGAGCCTCCAACAGGGAGTTTGCCCTGGTCAGAAGAAACATGAGGATGAGGCGGATTGGCAAAGAGGGGAAGTGAAAATGTTTGGGAAGATTGAACAGCACACGGAAATGTCCTGTGCAGGCAGGACCACGATGAAGTACAAGGAAGTAAAGAAGCTTATTGTGGCCGTTGGACACAGACAATGCAGGACCTTTTGGGCCGTTTTAAGGAGTTTTCTTTCATGATCATTTAGAGTACCAGAAAGCCACTGAGAAGATTTTAGCATTGAAAAGATCACTTCAAATTTAGTAGACAGGAGTTATGGGTTAGAGCGTATGTTGGCAAGTGAACTATTTAGGAAGCTATATCAGATGTGTAGGGAAAGCCTGATAGATACCTTCAACTAGAGCATTGGCAGTGGGCATGAAGAGAAGTGTATGCATTTGAGTATACTCCAGAGATGGATATAGGGAGTGCAGTAAAGGAAAACTCAACATCAGAATGACTTCTAATCGTTTGGCTGAGAAACTAGGTGAACGGTGGCATTATTTTACTAAAAGAGGATCATGATTTTGTTTTATTTCATTGGTGAGTAGGGACAGAAATAACTAGTAAATTGTTGAACTTCCACCCTGGGATTTTGAGGCAATGGGTGAACATAGTAACTTTGCACTCAGAAGATAGAACAGAATAAGACAATTGTAAATATAGGAAGAAATTAAATCTGGGAACAGACCAGATTTTCTAGAGTGTGACGTGGAGATTGTCTCAAGTCATATGAAATCTCCAATGGATAGTTAGAATATGAAATCTCCAATGGATAGTTAGAATATGAAATCTCCAATGGATAGTTAGAATATGAGCATGCAGAACATCTGGAGAAGTTCTTAGAAATTAGAAGAAAACCCAGAAGCTCTCCCATCACAGAAGCCAATGGAGGAAACCATGACATTTCCCACCTCAGGAATAAAATTTGAGGTGGTTTAAAACTGTATTTTTTTTGGTATATTTTATTGACTATGCTATTACAGTTGCCCCATTTTTTTCCCCCGATGTCTCCACCGCCCTGCACCCCATCCCATCATCCCCACACCTCTTAGTCCATGTCCATGGGCTGCACACACCAGATCTTTGGCTATTTAATTTCCCACACTATTCCCCACCTCCACCTGACCACTTTGTCTTTTGTTTGTTTTTGTCAACATTTTCCTGCCACCACTTTCCCACCCATCCCCACTGCCAACCCTCAATCCTTCCCCCATTTGGCTTTGTCCATGGGTCCTTTATGCATGTTCCTTGATGACACTTACCCTCCCTTTCCCCTGTCATCCCCCTCCCACCTCCCCTCTGGTTACTGTCAGTTTGTTTTTTATTTCAATGTTGCTAGTTATATTTCACTTGCTTCTTTTTTTGTTAATTAGGTTCCACTTACAGGTGAGATCAATGGCATCTGCCTTTCACTGCCTGGTTTATTTCACTTAGCATAATACTCTCCAGCTCTATCCAAGCTATTACGAAGGGTAGTAGCTCTTTCTTCCTTTCTGCTGAGTAGTATTCCATTGTGTAAATGTACTACAATTTTTTGATCCACTCATTTACTGTTGGGCACTTAGGTTGTTTCCAATTCTTGGCTATTGTAAATTGTGCTGCTATGAACATTGGGGTGCATAGGTTCTTTGAATTGGCATTTCGGGATTCTTAGGGTATAATCCCAGCAGAGGAATTGCTGGGTCAAAAGGCAGTTCCATTTTTAGTTTTTTGAGGATATTCCAAACTGTTTTCCACAGTGGCTGCACCATCTGCATTCCCACCAACAGTGCACTAGGGTTCCCTTTTCTCCACAACCTCGCCAGTCTTTGTTGTTTGTTGATTTGGTTATCCATCAGGTTTTCTATGTACAGGAGTCTATCGGGTTTTCTATGTACACTATCACGTCATCTGCAAACAATGATAGTTTTACTTCTTCCTTTCCAATTTGGATGCCTTTTATTTCTTTTTCTTGCCCTATGGCTATGGTTAGGACTTCTAATACTATATTGAATAGAAGTGATGAAAGTGGACATCCTCATCTTGTTCATGATCTTAGTGGGAAAGCTTTTAGTTTTTTCCTGTTGAGTATAATATTGGATGTTGGTTTCTCATATATAGCCTTTATTATGTTGAGATACGCCCCCTTATTCCCATTTTGGTGAGTGTTTTTATCATAAATGGGTGCTCTGCCTTATCAAATATTTTTTTCAGATCTATTGATATGATCATGTGATTTTTGTCTTTCCTTTTGTTTATGTGATGTAGTAGGTTTACTGATCTGCAAATATTATACCATCCTTGTATCCCTGGGATGAATCCCACTTGATCGTGGTGGTTGATAGTTTTAATGTATTGCTGGATGTGGTTTGCCAATATTTTGTTGAGGATTTTAGTGTCTATGTTCTTCAGCAATATTGGCCTGTAGTTTCCTTTCTTTGTTGTGTCTTTATCTGCTTTGGGTTTTAGGATGATGGTGGTCTCATAAAAAGAGTTTGGGGGTCTTTCCTCTTCTTGGATTTTTTGGAATAGTCGGAAAAGGACAGGGGTTAGTTCCTCCTGAAATGTTTTGTAACATTATCTTGTGAAACCAGCTTTTCCAGGGCTTTTGTGTACCTGGAGTTTTTGATTACTGCTTCAATTTCACCAGCTGTTATCAGTCTGTTCAGGCTTTTAAAAGTGTATTTTTAAGAGAATAAAGATAAAATAAGAGTAAATGGGGCCAGAAGAACAAAGGAGGGAAAAAAGAACTAACTCTAGGAGAAGATCATTTTTTTCATTTTATAGAGTGCTATGCAGTTTCTAAATATAGACAAAAGTTTGGTTCTGAGATCCTTTATCTCCTATAGAATTTTCTCAGGTGTAAAATAGGGACAGAGTGGTGCTTGTCTCATACTGTTGCTGTGAGGAATGAAGGTGTTAATGTCTATCAAGCATGTGCTGCAGCCTCAATGGCAGGTCCAGGGTAATCATGGCTATTAAAAGGATCGATGCAATGCTAGAAAAGTGGTCCCGGTGCTAGAAGACTACGTTGTCCCAGCTGTTGCCATAAAACATTTTGATGTGTGCTATCTTCCTGCAAGAAAAAAAAGAATCTACTGCACTTCCTTTGGTATTTCCAGTGCCTGATACACTCCCTAGCACTTAGTAGACTTGATGACACTATTTAATTAATTCTCCTCCAGTGTGGCTTTGGATTTGTTTTTCAATAATTTAAAATATCTGCTCAGAAAGGGATAGGCAATGATGCATGAGCTAAATGATTTGTTTTGGATATAGGTGTGAAATTTTATTTATAAATGAGTGTGCTTTTCTACATTACAATTCGTTAATGACAATGAGGCCTAGCATATTAGCTCAGCATTTCAGTCACTAATTAGCTCTTCCTCAGAAGCCATGTACAGAGGAGGTGAAGTCTTTTTACTCTTAAAAAATCCTTAAAATTAGCCTAAGAAATTTCTGAAGGTAGCCAATTAAATAATCACCTGGTTAACCTAGAACTGTGTTTTTAATTTATGGTCTAAGCTTATTCAAACTTTTCCAGACAACCAGTTTTACATCTTCTGCTGCATACCCAGTAGTCTCAGTACTGGTTGTACTGCAATTTTTTTCTCCCTGTGAAAAATTGGCAGCTTAATGAGGAAAATCCTGTAGTCAACATTCAAACCACCTTATCTGGAATACTCTACTTTTAGCAAACTGTACAGGGACTGACCTTCACAAAGCAAACCCAATGGTGAACTTTCGTTTGAAAATATGAAAGTAGCTAACCTAAGCTACAACCAGTTGATCAATGAGCATTGACTGAATGTTTTGCACAATGTCAAGTAGAAAAATAACCTGAAACTGTGTAAACTAAAAATGCACATTAATGTTATCATTTACTACTTACACCATTTTAAGTAATTTGCAGGTATTATGAAATTTAACTCTAAACAACAAATCTAAAAGTTAGATTCTGAAGCATAAAGTAATTGAATAACTTGCTCAGTCCTAAAGGGGTGGAACCATGAATTACCCCAGGAATTTTGACTCTGTAGACCTAATTTTTAACCACAGCCTCCTCAGCACTTGTGTTCCCAACCATGTTTATCCTCAAAAGTCATGCTGCACTTTTTATTATGTAGTATAAACTTTTTGGTTTGAAAATGTTCTCAGTACTTTTTTGGATGGGCTCTGAAAAATTTTATTATTTCATCTGCCCCTTTTGAGATATATCAGATAAGTTTGTATTTTTAATGCTGCAAATCTACAGAAAATATTTTTTCTCTTATATTTGTCCCTGAACTTGAATTCAAATTACAATAATTATGAAAATCATCAATCTCTACCTATGACCTAAACCAGAATTGAATATATGAATCTCCCAGAATTGTTGAGAACAGCACACTCTTTTACCTATTTTAAATTCAATAGTGTATTTTTGGGGGGCCACATATTATAAATGGTATTTGGGGTATAAATATTGCAAGCATCAATCATAATTTGATTTTTCTATTGGATATCTTGAATATAGGCACCATTGTGTGACTTTACCTGTTATAAGGTAGTTAATGGCATTGGAAATTATACACCACACTATGAATTCTGTTTGAAATATAAGGAAAGTACAGAAAAAGTCCAGTCATTGTTAATATACCAAGAACGGTTTGCATGACATTGATATAACCTGGCAACAAAAAGAGTGGACTGAAAGTACATGTGTGAACAATGAGGACTTCACTGTACTAGTCACTGGGGTGGCAGACGATGCTGAGTGAGCATGTGTACTGTGTGACCATCGCATTCAAAATGACTGAGCAAGTAGAGCAACAAATCTGCATCAAATTTTTCATTAAGCTTGAACATTCCTCTGCTGAAACAATTTGGATGATTCAGAAGGCTTTCAGGGATGACGCAATGAGTGCAGCACAAATAAAAATGTGGCACAGATGCTTCAAAGATGGCCAAGAATCTGTTGAAAGTGATCCACATTCTAGAAGGCCTGAGACAAGCAGAACACCTGAAAATGTTGAACATGTATGGACTGCAATCGACAAAGATCGGCGACTGACAGTGCAAGAACTAGAAGCTGATCTGGGGATTCCAAAAATTGCTATATCCAAGATTTTGATGCAGATTCTTGGCCTGAAATGTGTTGTGGGAAAATTCATTCTGCAGATTCTGCTACCAGAGCAGGAGGAACATTGTGTTGCAGTTGCTAATGACTTTATTCAAATCACTATCACTGAACTAGATTTCCTCACGAAGGTCAAAACTGGAGATGAATGGTGAGTCTGTGACTCTGACCCGGAAACAAAAGCCCAGTCGTCCCAATAGAAGTTGCTTGGCTCTCCACTCCCAAAAAAGGCACAGCACAGTTACAGCAAGATCGAGACCACGTTAACTGTGTTTTTTCATTGGGAAGATGTTGTTCCTCACAAATACACACCTACAGGTCAAATAATTAATAAGTAGTACTATCTCAGTGCTCTTCATTGGTTTAGAGATGCAGTAGGATGAAAACAGCCATAGCTATGGACAAATGATGACTGGCAGCTTCATAATGACAACATGCCTAACATCTTGTGCAGAGTTTTTTGGCAAAACATCAAATCATCCAGGGAACTCAGCACCCCCTACAGCTCCGATTTGGTGCCCTATAACTTCTGGCTTTTCCCAAAACTAAAATCACCTTTGAAATGGAGGAGATTTCGGACCATCAGTGAGATTCAGGAAAATATGACAGGGCAGGTGATGGTGATTCCAACAAAGGAATTTGCAGATAGTTTTGAATAGTAGAAAAGACACTGGGAGAACTGTGTGAATTCCCAAGGTGCCTCCTTTGAATGGGACTGAGGCATCATTGTCCCATGTATAATGTTTCTAGTATTTTCTTCAATAAATACCTCTATTTTTCATATTATATGGGTGGAGGATACTTTCCGGACAGACCTCATATAACATTTTTACATTAAATTAAATATTTAAAAAGTGTACCATCTTTGCAGCAGTATTCTCTCAGCCCTGCAATCATCATCCAATATTTTATAAATGCAATACCAGCATGATCTGTGTACTATTTACAAACTGATGTAGTCATAAAAATATTCTTTCCAAGACCAATTTAACTTTAAGCTAAAGTCACCCATATGCTAATGAGGCACTACAAACAGAACAGGAAAACTCCTTGGCATCAGCAGATGTCTAAAACTAAAGATATTTCAAACTTGAGGGCACTGGAAACACTACTTGTCCATTTAGAATTTTAAAAATAACAAGAACTTTTTATCTAAACTAATATATTTCATGAAGTGTGCATTAGAATCTCATGGGGATTCTATTTTTTAAAGGATAATTCTCATCAGAAATACATAATCCAAACCTGAGACCAAAAGAGGTCTTAGAAAACCACTTTACAAAATAAACACATATTACCTTTTAATGGTACTTTTAACAGAGATTTTAGTTATTCAAGAACTATGCTTTAATTTCTGAGTTCTTTTCCTGGGTTCATGAAACAACTAAAATAGAATAACGTTATATGCATGCTTATGCACACCTCAAAAGAGATATTATAACATGCCATTGTAATTTTCTATTTTGCTGAAGCAAATACTCCCCTAAAACTGCTAATGGGAAATTATTCCAAATAATGGTAAGCATATATCTATTATTTTTCATGTTAAGTTACTGATATTAGAATTGAGTTTTCTAAAAATAGATTGGAAAGAAGGGGAAGGAGCTAGTCAAAGAACATGTATGAATGTCCCACGGACAAGGACAATGGTGTGGGGATTGACTGCGGGAGCAGGGGTTGGGGCAGGACAGAGGAGGACAAAGGGGGGGAAATTGGGACATAATGTAAAAGAATAAAGACAAATAAAAAATAGATCGTTTTAAGGAATGCCCCATTTACTATATTAATTTATCTCAGTTACCAGCAAAGAAATGCTCTGCTATATGCTCAGCTAACACTGACTAATAAATGCAATAAATGATACAAATAGGAAACTTTGACACACTTCTAAACAGTGTTTTTCAGTGCCACTCTCCATTTTCCTTATTCTCCTCCTGCAAGGCCTGTCTTTCACATTTGATCTCACCATCATGGTCTCAGACATCTATTAACTAACCTATTGCTTAAAATATGACCCTTTACACACATTAAAAAATGTTGGATGGCTGTGATTATGGAATTTCAAGTACCTTGGTAGTGCAGATATTTGGACTAAAGGGTATTTATACAATACTATTTATTCAAAGTATAGAATACTACTGGTAATAAATTATCTAATTTTTATAAAAACCAAACATTTTACTTAAGCAAACACTGAGTTATTTTTGTTAAATAATATATATGGTATGACTTTGTTAGTATATACTCATATGTGTTTATGTATATATCAATACATACACCTAAACTCATTAAAATTGATTTCAGAAAAAATATTGATTTTTAATTAAGAGCACAACTTAAACTTATTAAAATTCATTTAAGAAAAAATGTTGTTTTTTTAGTTAAGTAATAGTACAACTGTTCACAAGTATGGCAAAAAAATTGTGATGATGAAAGGGAAACACCTGAAGTTTGTAAAGAACCACCGTAAACCACATCATAGCACTTTAGCTTCCCACTATTACAGCATAGACTGGCAATCTTCACAAGCAAAATGTGTTGTTTAGTATTTATAAAATATATACTAAAATGTGACTAATATTCTCCAGAAAGAATATAAATGATACAGAAAAATGGAAGACTTTAATTATTGTTTCAAGAATAATATTTATTGAATCCTCACATATTAATGTTATTTTATTTTTGTATCTTTTTCTCTCCCATTTGTTTTTTCTTTTGCTTCATTATAATGGTATGTGGTATAATACAAATGCAAACATTTTTCTGGAAGACAATGACTTAGTATAGATTTGTAAAATCTTGTGACACTTTCATTTCAGGCTAAGGATAAAACAATCTGTTAGTATTATATTGTTGAATTTTTTATTTCGTAGTTTCCTGGGTTCTTCTGTTCATGAAAAAAATGGCAGATGATTATTGCTTTTTTTTTGCCTTGACTTTTGTGACTATAACTAATGGTTAACTAATTCAATGGACTTTATTTCTCCTTAAAATCTCCATATAGCTGTATTGTTCTAGTGAAGGATAAAATAGCAATGAAACTGTTCAAGCATGAAGGAAAAAAACAATAACTCTGACAACCAAATAACATAATAACAAGGTCAGGGTACTGAAATTTTGAGCAATAATGTTTTTCCCTTGGAAAAAATAAAAATAGAAAACAAACCTTTTAAATAATAATTGAACACTGAAAAACTCACATTGCATAAAGCTTATTTGATATTAGCTTCATGATAGACATTTTATTTTTATTTATTAAGCAGCATGAAAAGCAAATTGGTATGGTGTGTTGGAAAGAGCATGGCCTATAGCCTGAAGTACACTAGGTCAAAATTTCAAATACACTATCTAAACACCAAATTATATACTTCCCAATCATTGGTTCTTTATCAACAATAAGAATAGTAATATCGACCTTGCAGGGTTAAAAAGTACATCTATACCAACATCTATTGCAGAGTAAGTGCACAGAAAATGTCCATTTCCTCCATTAATTATTGGCAAGCTATCAAGCAAGTATTAAAAAAAAAATATATCTACCAATAACATCTCCTCCATAAAACAGACAGGGAAGGTGAAGGAAAAATAGAACCTAAGTAACTGAATTATTATTTTTTTAATTTGTTTTGTTTAAAAATTGTTTTGAGAATAACTGGGCAATAAAAATAAATAAAAGATATCCAAATTGGAAGGTAAGACAAAAAAAGCTATCTTTATTTGTAAATAGTGATCTTTTTATATGAAAGATTCTAAAGCTCCACTATACAACTACTAGACTAGCTTGCGCTCAACAAGGTCACAGGACACAAAACTAACACACTAAACTTGATTGGAACTCTATATACTATCAATGAACAATCTGTATATGAAATTAAGAAATCAGATTATATTCTGAATAGCAACAAAAACAGTAAAATACTTACAATAAATTTACAAAAGAAGTGCAGGACTTGTATTTAGGCAACATTGTTGAAAAATTAAAGAAAATCTAAATATATGGAAAGACTTTCCATGCACATGGATCAGCATACTTAATATTGTGAGATGGCTGTACTCCCTGAATTGATTTTAGATTTAACAAAATCCTTGTCAAAAATCACACCTGGCTTTTTTTAAAGAAGTTAACAAACTGATACTAAATTTTATATAAAAATAAAAGAAACTAAAATAACCAAAACAATATTGAGAAACAAGAAAATCTGAGGACTTATACTTTCAGACATCAAACTTACTACAAAGCTGTAATAAGACAACAGGTTACTGGCATAAGAATAGATATACAGATAAATGGAACTGAATTGAAAGTGAGAAGTAAATCCTAATATTTATGGTCAATTGAATTGTAACAAAGTTGCCAAAACATTCAATGAAAAAATATTAGTCTTTCAAGAATGACACTGGGATGATTGAATATGTATAAGCAAAAACATAAATTTGGACCCCCTAACTTACATTATAACCAAAAATGAACTCAAAATGCATCATACACCTAAATGTAAGATCTAAAAGAGCAAAAAACAACCAATCAGAACTGCAAGAAGAAAAAAGAATTTTAAAAAATGAGGATAGTGTAAGGAGCCTCTGAGACAACTTCAAGTATGCCAACAAACATATCAGGGGAGTGCTGGAAGGAGAAGAAAGAAACTGGAAACCTATTTGAAAATATAATGAAAGAATATTCACTAACATGATGAAGGAAATAGACATACAAGTTCAGGAAGTACAGAGAATCCCAAGCAAGAAGATCCCAAAGAGGTCCACCCTAAAACACAGCATAATTAAAATGCTAAAGGTTAAAGATGAAGAGAAAATCTTAAAAACAGCAAGAGAAAAGCAATCAGTTACCTACAAGGGAGCCCCTATAAGACTGTCAGCTGATTTCTCAAAAGAAACTTTGCAGGTTAGAATGAATTGGCAAGAAATGTTCCAAGTGATGAAAAAGGAAGGACCTATAACTGAGATTACTCCACCCAGCAAAGCTATAGTTTAGAATCAAATGATAGATAAAGCGCTTCCCAGAGAAGAAAAAGCTAAAGGTGTAAATCACCACCAAACCAGCATTATATGAAATGTTAAAGTATCTTCTTTAAGAAGGAAAAAAAGATAAAAAACATCAACAATAAAATGGCAAAAATACTTATCTATTAAAAATTGAATGTAAAAAACAAAATAAACAAATGAGTAAAACAGAAACAGAGTCATAGATACAGAGGGCATTTTGATGGTTGTTAGGTGGGGGGGGGTGTCAGGGGGTGAGTGAAAAGGGTGAAGGAATTAAGAAGTGCAAATTGGTAGTTACAGAATGATAACCGGGGTGTAAAGTACAGCATAGGAAATAGAGTAGCCAAAGAACATACATGCATGAGCCATAGACATGAACAATGTTGTGGGGAGTTTCTAAGGGGGTGCTGTGTGGAGGGGGGGCAAGAGAGAGAAAAACTGGGAAAACTGTAATAACATAATCAATAAAATATAATTAAAAATAATATTATAAAGCTCTTAGAGGAAAACATGGCAGTAAATCTTCTTGACCTTGGGTTAGACAATGGTCTCAGATACCAGATAAAAACATAAATAATAAAGTGAAAAAAATAGATAATTTGGACTTCATCAAAAATTTAAATTTTTACACTTTAAAAGAAACCATCAAGAAAGTCAAAAGAAAATCTATGAAGTGGAGCAAAATATTTGCAAATCCTATATCTGATAAGGGACTTGTACTCAGAACATAGTGTAAAAAAACACTAGCCACTCAATAATAAGAAAATAAGGAATATAATTCTAAAACAGGCAAAAGATTTGAATAGGCACTTCATCAAAGATTATATTGGAGTGTGTAATAAGCATATGAAAAGGTATACAACACCAATATCCAATAGAAAAATGTGAATCATAACCACAATGAGATCCATAATGCACAAAGAATAAAAACTATTTTACATCTATTAGAATAGTTATAAGAACAAGAATAGATGATAACAAGTGTTGGCGAGGATGTAGAGAAATTGAAACCTTTGTTTACTGTTGGAGGGCCTATAAAATGGTATAGCCACTTTGACAAGGAGTTTGACAGCTTCTGAAACATTAAATGCAGAGTTACCATATGACACAGCAATGCCACTCCTAGGTACCTATCCAAGAGAAATAAAAATGTATACAATGATTTGGATACAAATGTTTGAGGTAGTACTACTCATAATAGTGAAAAAGTAGAAACAACCCAAATATCTAACAACTGGTGAATAGATAAGCAAAATGTGACATATCTATAAAATGTTATAATATTCAGCAACTAAGTCTCCAGTCTCCCTACTAGTGCCCAATTGATTTGTTTTTTCCATTGATTCCTGGGAAAATACTACATTTTATAACTGATTTGTTTTTTTGAGAGAGAGAGAGAGAGAAATAGCGATTTTGTTGTTTCACTTACTATACTTTCATCGGTTGACTCTTGTATGTGCTCTGACCCAGGATCAAACCTATAACCTTGGAGTGTCTGAATGATGCTGTAACCAACTGAGCTACCCAGCCAAGGCCAATACCACACTTTTTAATATATCATAATCTTATGCTTGGTTTGATTTCAAAATTGCATTCAAAATATTTTGGCTCTGTATACTCTTCCATGTATTTAAAAATTCCTCCATAAAAAAAGCTACTAGAATTTTGGGTTGGATCACATGAAATTGTAGACTAATTTGGAGGAAAGTGATATCTTTTCAAAGTCGAGTCTTTCTATCCATAATTTGGTACTTCTCTCCATGTATTCATTTCTACTGTTTTATTTCTACTTTTTACAGTTTTGTTGAGGTATAAATAATGTGCACTAACTTCACATATTTCAAGTGTACATCCAAACTGATGAGCTCTAATATCAATTATATAGGTCCATGATATCACCACTACATCCTAGAGAGCAAACATTTTGATCATTGACAAAACTCTTCATTCTGCCACTTTGTAAAACATTACTTTCTCTAAGCCCATTAACAAGGAAACACAAATCTGTTTTCTGGCTCTATACGTTAAGTTTATTTTAGAATTTTATGTAAATGAAATCAATCATCGTGTGCTCCTCTTTCTTGTGATGTCTCTTTCGCTCAGCATGATTTTGAGATTCACCCATGTTATTGCACTTATCAATAGTTTATTTCTTTTTATTAATGAGCAATATTCCATTTTATGGCTATAGTATAATTTGCTATTCATTCATCTATAGATAGACATTTGAATTGTTTCCAGTTTTGGAATTATTGAAAATAAAACTGTTATTTTCATTTATGTACAAATCTTAATTAGATATATGTTTTAATTTTAATTGTATAAATATTTAAGAGTAGAATAGCTAGGTTGTATGAAAAGATTGTATTTACCATTTATGAAATTGTTGAACTGTTTTCCAAAGAGATTTCAACATTGTATATTCTCATTAGCAGTATATGACAGTTATAATTTCTTTACATTTTTGCCAATGCTTTGTGTGCTCAGTCTAATTTTACTCATTTTAGTAATGTGAACTGGTTTTTCATTGTGGTGCTTTCAAAACATATGTAGTGATATTTCTTTGAAGTTTTATTTGTATTTCCCTAATGATTAGTGGTATTCAACTTTTTAAAATGGGTTTATCTGCATTTATCTTTATTGGTGAAGTGTCTGTCAAATTACTTTTCCATTGGATTATCTTATTAATGAGTCATGAAAATTCTTTTTGAACTCTAGATACAAGTCCTCTGTTGGATATGTGTTTTGCTAATATTTCCTCCTAGTTAATGTCCTATCTTTTCATTTTCAAAATGGTACTTTGGGAAGACAAATAATTTTAATTTTGATGAAGTCCAATATTGGTTTTTTTCTTTCCTAGTTCATTTGTTTAGTTTGTTATCTAAGAAATCTTTGTCTACCCTATGTCACTGTGACTTTTCTTCTGTATTCTTTTGGAAGCTGTTAAATTTTGCTTTTAACATGTAAGTCCATTTCAAAAATGATGTTTATATATGGAGTGAGTTAAGAGTCAAGGTGCATATTTCTACATATGAATATTTAATTGTTCTGGAACCTCGTTTGAAGAGACCATCTTTTTGCATTTTTAATTTCTTTGACATCTTTACCTTTGTCAAAAATGAATTGATTATGTATGTGGTCTACAGTCATGTGTCACTTAATGACGATGACAGATTCTGAGAAATGCATCATTAGGTGATATCGTCATTGTGCGAACAACATAGAGTGCACTTACACAAACTTAAATGGTATACTCTACTGTACACCTGGGCTATGTGGTATATCCTATTGCTCCTAGGTTAAAACCTGTACAGTATGGTACTATACTAAATACTGTGGGCAATTGTAACACAATGGTAAGCAATTTGTGTATCTAAACATGGAAGAGGTGTAGTAAAATTATGGTGTAAGAGATAAAAATGTATAAGGGTCCTTACGATGAATGGAGCTTGCAGGGCTGGCAGCTGCTCGGGGTGAGCCAGCGAGCGACAGGTGAGTGAGCGTGAAGGCCCAGGACATCACTGTGCACTGCTGCAGACTTTACAAACACTGTCCCACAAAGCCCTCCCCTGCTTCCTTCTGACAGGGTCGGAAGTAGAACCTTGAAGCTGTCAGTGCTGCGCCATGAACAGGGTGTGGGTTGCACTGATTGGAAATACAGAGGAGAAGCTGGTTGGGTAAGGCAGAGATCACCAAAATAGTGACGGGAGGGAGGGAGGGAAAGGAGGCCTGAGGGTCAGTAGGAATAAGAAACAGGACGGAGAGGTAAAGGAACGTAAGGGATTGCCAGGGCAACGTGGCTTTGGCTGCTGCGTGTTGAAGCCGTGGTCAGACTAAGAAACTTTCCGGTACTCATTTTTTAGAAAAAGGACATTTAAACGTGGATAGGATGTAGAGCTGAGGCTTCAATATTTTACTTTGGAAACTTGTTTTTGGTTCCATTGACCCTATCTAACATAAAGGGCTCTCTCGGGCACTGAACTGATGAAAGAAATAAAATTTATCTATGTTATATAAGCTGAAAATATTTCCAATGTATAGTGCCAGTCTGGTCCCCTACTACGACAGAAAGCTTTTTAATGTAAGTGGCAGTGTCACTTAATATTGTTCAGTTAGCTCTTGTGGACCTACATACTTGTACAGGATCTTAGGTCCTCAGCAAAGAATTTACAGGCATGTTCTCTGAAGACCACCAGGCTAGTTCTGGGAAGGGGCTATAGTGCCCTCTGAACATGTAGTACTGGGAAAACAGGCATCTCTGTGCTGAAACAGGTCCTTGGCTGACTGACTGGGATGTAACCTGTGTACTCAAAACTGAGGTGCTGTAAGTGAGTGGGAATCTGTTGTCAAACCCCACAGATATTGCTTCTGTCAGAGAAAAAAGAACTTCTGAAGCACATATCTTTCAGTTTCTTACAGGAAATTCAGCTCTATTATAATCTTATGAGACCACACTGATATATGAGATCCATCGTTGATAAAAACATTGTTATGCAGTGCATGATTGCATTTTGGTATTCTATCTTTTCCCATTCTTCTGTATGCTTAAACTTATATATTACACTGTATCAATGGCTGTATCTTTATAACAATTATTAAAATCTATAGTGTAAGTCTACTACTCTTATTAATCTTTTTCAAAAATGTTTTGGATATTCTTCATCCTTCAGATTATCATGTGAATTTTAGAATCTCCTCATAATGTCTATCAAAAACATCATGGGTTTTGACACTGAGTTAAATCTATAGATCGATTTGGAGAGAGCCGGCATTTTAACAATATTAAATCTTCAAATCAATGAATGTAGTGTAACTCTCCATTCATTGAGGTCTTGTTTAAATTATCTCAAATTCGCAGATTTCAGTGTACAGAGCTAGCACATCTTTGGCCAAATGTATCCCTGTTTCATATTTTTATGCTATTGCAAATATTTTAAATTTCATTTCCTGATTGTTTAGTATTATAATACAGAAACACATTTTTGTATATTAACCTATATCTTAAAACCTTGCTAAAATCACTTATTAGTTCTTATAGTGTTTATGTCAATTCCTTAGGATTTTCTACATATGATCAATTATTTAGAAAATCTGTGAATAACCACATTTTAATTCCATCTTTTCTAATCTATGCCTGATATTTTCTTTTCATTCATGATTGAAAGTACCAACTAGTACATCCAGAACAACGCTGAACTGAAATGGCAATAGCAGATATTCTTGACCTTTTTTTGATCTTAGGAGGAGAGGGTGCAAAAAAGAATTCAATCTTTGATGACTGAATATGATGTTAGCAGATCATTTTTTGTAGATACCCCTCATTGGGTAGAACAAGGTTTCTCTATTGAAAACAGCTGGTAGTTTTAATCATGCGTATATTAAATTTTGCCAAATGCTTTTTCCATAACAGTTGAGAAGCTCATATGGTTGTTCTCATCTAGTCTTTCATGTTGAAAAATACACTGTTGATTTTCAAATGTCAACTCAACCTTATACCCGGGACAAATGTCACTGGGTAATAATATACTATCTTTTTTATATATTGTTGAAAACTTCAATATACTGATATACTAAATACTAAACTTAAGAACTTTTGCACTTATTGTATGAGGAATATTAGTTTTGAATTTTACCCTCTTGTAATACCTTTACCTAGCTTTGGCCTCAAGGTAATTAATCCTTGCACCATAAAATTACTTGGATTTGCTCCTCTCCTCTTCTGTTTTCTGGAATTGTTTGTACAGAATTATTTTTTAGACCCTACATGATTGAAAGAATTCACTGGTGGGACAATTTAACCTAGATTTTTAATGGAAGTTTTATTTATTTTTCAAATAAGCTTTGTTAGTTTACATCTTTTAAGAAATTGATTCTTTTGATGTCTGTGAATCTGCAGTGGGGTCCTTTCATTCCCTGTTGTATGTAATTTGCATCTTCCATCTGTTTTTCTTGGTTAGTCTCACTAGAAGTTTGCCAATTTTATCCATCTTTTCAAAGAAGTAGCTTTTGGCTTTATTGATTTTCCTGTTTGTTTTCTTTTGTCAATTTTATTGATTCCTGTTTTTATGTTTATTCTTTTCTTACTTTGTCTTTTGTTGGGTTTTACAGGTTCTTTTCCAGTTTTGTTTTGTTTTTTTAAAGTACAAGAAGGTTATATTACTTATTTGAGACCTATTTTTTTTAATACCCTAGCTTATAATTATTTACTTATTCTCTTTACCCTGGTTATTATTTATCAGTCTTATTCTACCAAATCTCCTTTTTTTAAATGGTTTGAGTATGACTGGGAAAGTGTTTGAACATAATTTATATTGGCTTCATCTCTTCTTTATTGCAAGATGTGCAATTAACTTTGCAGTGGATTTGCATTTAATTTCAAATGTTTAGGACATAAGTTGCATTGACTCAATGGGCAATCAGGGATGCTAGTGGTACATGTTGTCCTCTTTTCAACTTCAATTTGGATTATTTAATAGGTTTTAAAAGCCACATTTACTCAGCTAATAAAATGTTCTACTTTCCCATAGGTGGTTTACATATTTTCCAGGAAAAATGTATTATAGTAAAAATCAACCCCACAACAACATGCACAGGCTAAACCTGAGCTGAACATGCTCATAAGCAGCCCGTGCCATTGGAGTGCCCTGACTGGATCCCCCAAGGTTGTTTAACATTTTAGGGCTTCAGAAAACATGTAGAGATTTGATTAGGTCATTTTGAAAGACTTTCTCAGCTCTCATTTCTCAGCTTTCATTATGAATGAACCTATAACTTATACAGTCTTCTATTTCACGGTTATCTTCAGTTGAAGGCAAGGTGTAGAATGCTCAGCCTCAGCCCTGGCTGGGGTTGCTCAGGAGGGTGGGGCACAGGCCGATACTCTAAAGGATCGCGCTTTCAGTTCCGGGTCAGGGCACACACCTAGGTTGCAGGTTAGGTCTCAGGTAGGGGCGTGTAAAAGGGGCATCTAATCAACGTTTCTCTTTCACATCATGTTTCTCTCCCTGCCTCCCTCCCTTCCCCTCTAAAATCAGTATTTTTAAAAAAGTGTTCAACCTCAGCTAGCTGATTTGCTTCCCTCTTGACTGACCTCATCCCATGTGCACGGGTGCAAACAGCTCATATTCTCCCTCCCTCAAATTTCACACACACACACACTACTATTAAATCATAAATAAATATTAAATGAATATATAAGCAGAAAACATGTTTAACAAAACTAATAATATAAAACTAAACAATAGCAGCAAGCACTATATTTACCACATTATACTAACTACTTAACCCTTATAACAAGTTTACTTAATTGGTTCTGCTTAATTGGCATTGTATAAATGATAAAATTATGTATCAGAAGATTCAGTAAATTAACAAAACTAGTAAGTGTAAAGTAACGGTTCCTTTATACTCTGAGTTGAAAATACTTTCTATCTTCTTTGGTTTTCATAATAGTATAAAATTTTTCACCAGCAAATGAACAAAAAGAAAATTGTATATAAATTAGGTAGTTTAGCACAGTCTAGTGTTCATCCACTCCCTTGTCAATACCAAATTCTAAGAATATGTGAACTGGACCATGGAAACTGTGCAATGCCCCTGGGTTTCAGATGAAATATCAGGAAAATTGAAGCATGTTGATCTGAACAACAAAATTCTGAATCTGTTTGTGCGTTGCTGGCATGAGTGAAATACTTGAAGGAACGAGAAACCAGAAACAGCAAAGCAGGGAGGCTAAAACAAAGCAGAAAGGGAGTGAAGTGGAGCAAAGACACAAAAAAGGCAGAAAATGGCAGCCTTCATCAAATTTTCATGCTTTCCTTCCCTTTTCCATTTTATTAGCTCTGCCCCTGTGGTAATTCCAACATATTATACCGTCTTCATTCAGATCCCTTTGAAAATTAAATCCCTCCCTCCCATTTCCCACCAGATACTTTAGGATTAACATTTTATCTAAGAATGCTCACTGCTAAGGGATAAAAACAATGGGAGGCAGGAAGAACCGGACAAAGGAAAAAGAAACAACCTTCACAACTTTAAGATAGGTTCACTTTTTTTATCTAATGTTTTACATTTTTCTTTTGATGGGACAGGCACAGAATATTTCTAGCCAGCACATCACAGCCTGTCAACACTCTAATACTTCATAATTTATAAAACAGCTTTCTTCCCCCAAAAGCTCAGTATGCTTTACAGATATCTCATTGATGCTCACAATAGTCCTTCAGGGAACTTAGGCGACAAGAATTATTATGTGTTTTACCAGGGGGGGAAGAGACTCAAGCAACAAGAATTCATCATCACTAGTGAGTTACAGAGAACTAGCAACTTCAAATCAAATGCTGCTACCTCCCTGACTGCATGGACTATAAAGAAAGATGAAAATGACTGAGCGCTGGCACTCAGGAGGTTAGGATTTCACTGGAAGAAAGGTAGGTTAACAAGTAGCTGTCAAATGCCTATCTAACGTCTCCACTTGGATGTCTAGCAGTCAACTCCAACTGACTAGGGTATCCAAAACAAAATCTTTGATGTTCTCCGGTATTCACATCTCCTTACAGGACTGATGATCAAGCAACTGGTAGTCACCAATTATTTATTTCTTTTCTCCCACTTCCCTCTTATGCAAGTTCTGTTGGCTCTGCCTCCAAGGTTAATTCTAAACAGATTTATTTCTACCCCTCTCTTTGATAACCCTCTAGTCCGTATTGCCATCATCCATCATAACGGTCTGGAAATCAGACAAAACTAGAAACCTTCCAACATCTGCTACTGCCATGACCTGGTGTTATTGGGATTAATGGTATTTTTAACCTCCTGACCTCTGCTATGCCCTCCCTTATCCCATTCTAACTTGTCTCTCGACCTCAAAACAGGAAGAATAAATCCTGTTCAGTTAAAAGTTTAGTTCAGTTAAACATGTAAGTGGTTAAAAGAAATCAAATAATTCCACCAGCTTCATTTGAAAAGAAGCCCCCTCATTTATAGACACAGCATGCTCCTCGGAGATAGTCACTTTCAATTCATTTGTTATTTACGGTCTGTGCGTACGTGTGTGAGAGAGGGAGGGAGAGAGAGAACCTACAAATCATGCTATATTTATATACTCCTTCTTAATTTTTTCATTTTGAGGTGTTATGTATTCATTTCCATCTATGGAAGATGAGGATTTGGCTCTCTTACTGTTCTCCTCCAAAAACCACATATTTACTGCCTATACCTTCATCCTTCTGACATATTTTATCATAATTTTGGTTATGTAACTTTGCACTATTTATATATATTATTTGACTGCATAAAAAATGGTACTTATTGCTGAGCCATGCATGTTTAGTTATTCTAGATACTTATAATAAATTACCCCTCAGCTGTAAGATTTTCCTTAAATACCACCAAATATATTACATAGTCTCTCAGTTTCATCTTCTTTCCTTAAATAATGACATTGAAAATTAACTCACATGTACAGAACAAAAGATTTCTCATTTCTGAATACAATCTACTGAAAAGGAAAAAAGGAAAAAAAAAAAAAAAGGCAACTTCGCGCCGTTGCCTGCTATGTGGGACTAGTTGAACTTCCACCCTGGGACTCCGGCATCCTCCCTCGTCGTCACACTCAAGATTCCCTCTGCTGCTCTTCAGCATCTGCACTGTTTCCCTGACCCCATGCTTTCTCTTTTTTTATTTACTTCTCAGTTTTGTCGAGTACATCCTCTAATAGCTTTCTGAGACAGAGAGAGTTAGAGGAAAATTTTTTAACATCTTCCACACCTAAAAATGCCTTTATCTATCCTTACCTTTAATTCATAATTTAGCTGAGTAAAATATTCTAGGTTCCAGAATGGACAGCATTTCACCTGGAATTCTGAAGGCATCACTTCATTGTCGTCTAGTTTTCAGTATTGCCACTAAAAAGCCTGAAGATCCCAAGACCCCATGATTCTAATCATTATTATGATTTTTTTCCCTAATTCTGGAAGATTTTTCTGAAATGTCCCATAATTTTACAATAATGCATCCTATTTTTTTATCTAGTGTGCTGTTTACTTGGTGAATCTTTTAAGTCTGTCAATTCATAACATTTAGTTCTGAGACATTTATTTCCTTGACAATTTCTCCTCCAATTTCTCTATTTGCTCTTTCTAAAATGCTTATTATTGAATATCTGGAAGGTGGAACTGCTTTAATGGCTTTCTGATTTTCCTGTCCTTTATGTCTTATTTTCTGTCTCTGACTTTTTGTTCCATCCCCTGGGAGTTTTCCTCAACTTGAGCCCCCAGCCCTTTTAGTTGTCGCTGTATCCCAGTATTATGTGTCGGTGTTTCAAGACTTCTGTTTTCTTTACTTTATGTGTTTATATTTTAGCATTATTGGTGCAGTACCTTCTAGTATCTAGCTGAAGATGTTAGATCTCTTAAGGTATTTTCTCCTTGAATAGTCTGGGTTTCCACCAATCCATCATAAGTGCTGCATTGATCTTTTAAAAATCGTTGTTTTTTCTTTACTTAAAGTTTGTCTTTACTTTTAATATTTATTTTAATTGTATTTTCCCACTACAATTTATTCGCGTTATACTCTCTTCTACCTCCACCCACCTCCTACTTTCCTGCCAATCACCACACTTGTTTGTGTCCATGAGTCCTTTTTCTTTTTATGTAATTTTCCACCCCTCTGTTAAAGCCTTCTAATATCATCCCACTAAACTTACAATAAACCCTAAATTTCAGCCTATGGGCTAGAAGGTTGAAAATAATTTGGCCTTTGACTACTTCTGCAAATTTACTTCATTTTATTCTCATAGTTAACACTCAATACCTGTTAAATGACTATGGCAAGATTCAGAAACAAATTTATGTAACTTTGAATTCATGATTTTTCCACTTACTATATTATTTCTATGCTAGTATAGAATTTCAACCTATTTCTCACTTCAAATCACCCCGCCTAACACTGCAGGTTGATCTTCCTGAAGTGTGACCTAATCATGTATTCTTGTTCAGAAACCATTCCAACTCTTCAGTGATAAATGAAAGAAAAGTAAATGTATCAGTCTAGTAGTCAAGGCTCTCCTAAATATGACCTCCACCTAACTCTCCAGCCTTACTCATAAAACCAGTTACTGGTAAAAAATGAATAGAATAATCTCATCCGTTAGTTCAGTCAGCGAGTAAGACCAGATTATTGAGATATCGCCATCTGAAAAGACTAAGGAAGATGCATTGAAAAGGTCATTTTCTAATGTTGGGACACAGAATGTACGTTCATTCAAAAACTTTAGCATAGAAAAAATTTTCTCAAAATAGTACCAGAATATTCTTAAGTAGTGGAAAGATGGCGAGGAAGGAAGGGGCAGGGTGCTGGCAGTCCAGGGAGGTTTTAAGCTGAGTCTGGAATGAGACTGAAAGAGGAGACAACAGGGAAGCTGGGTTGGAACCCATAGTAGCAGATGTAACCCAGAAATAAACATAGCCCAGGATTGGTAGATATACCAGAATCCTGTTTTAGTTGCAAGCAGGAATAAAAAGAAAACGGCTGGACATAAGGATGCAATTGGCCTGTCCATTCTTCTCCCCAGTCCTAGGCGGCCCTTGAATCTACTAGGGAAGAGTCTCCTTCCCTAGTGCCATCACCCTTATCCACAGAACTGTTGTCTGTCATAGGGGCTGCTGAAATAGCCTCCTAATTGATCTCTGCACATCCAATCTTGTCTAGAGCTAATCCATTATTTACACAGCACTCAGAGGGACTTAAAATCCAAATCTGATTATGTCTCTCCCCTGCTGAAATCTTTAACTACCTCCAGTTGCTCTTGGAATAAACCCAGAATCTTTAACTAGGTCCTATATCGTCCAGCCCTGGACAGAGTCTACAGTATTTTTATAAACTACTCTTCTCCCTGGTCCTCTCCAAGCTGCTAATTCCTGTTTACCTTTACTTTTCCAGACCTAAATATTATATTAAGCCCATGTATTTTCCCAAGGTACCTTGTATGTCTCTGGTAGCACTCATCACTCCCATAATTTTAATTTAATGTCTACCATCCCCTAGGTTGTAAGATAGATGAAATAAGATGCTTAGCCTAATACCTGGTAAATAATATATACTTAATAATAACTATTATTGTAATAATAGGAATAGCCCTTTCTCAAATGCTTAATGGGTACCAGGTGCTCAGTGCTTTATCAACCTTAATTTATTTATCCCTATTTTAGGGCTGAGAAAACTGAGGGACAGAATGATTTCAGGAAAGTTTCAAAGCCCATGAGACAGTGAAGAACACTGATTCTGGAATTAGATTACTGGGTTTAAATCCCAGCTCTGACAACTGCTGTGTAATCTTAGAAAAGTGACAGGTAATCACAGTACTTATCTCATAGGGTTTCAGGAAAATTAAATGAGAAGGAGAATAAATAAAATTATCCACCGCTGAAAATACTCAATGTATATTTCTAGGGCTATAGTTAAAATACTTCAGTGTACTACCTCTAATTTTTAATCACTGAGGTTTTATACATATCAGTCTCCAGTAGCTTGAGTGGTACCTACTTGGAAACAGAATGAAGGTACTATTTCAGATATGTATGTTGTATCCATTACTTAGGGTGCTGGGGCATGTGTATTACAAAGAGGGTGTAACCATAAGCCATTGTTCAGGAAACCTGAGCTCTCCTAAATGAATTGGGTTTTTCAGAGCATCTGGAGTCAATACACGAAACAAAGCAGTGCTCCCCAGTGCTAAAGTGAGAGGCAATATAATTTACTATTTGAGCATCCCATGGGTGTGAAGTGTTTCCTTTCTCACATACTCCCCATTTTTCAAATAGTCAGCATTTTAATAGAATTTCTTAAGGAGTATGTCCACAAAATTATGTTCCTGACTTTGTTTTTCCAAAATCATTTTAGTTGGAGAAGGAAACTTCCATGCATAACTCTGTATCTTAATCTGATAAGATTGAGAATGAAAATTGGTAATGCCATGGCTGCTTTCCCAGTGTAAACAATAATGCACATCTGTATGGGTAAGCTCTACTCTGCTTCTGGTTGGGAAAACGTAACAGCAAACTTTGGTGTGCCCTTCAGTATGCCCGGAGAACAGAGTGGTTCTGAAATACTAAAGTGGAAAACAGCCCTTCCCTGGCACCTAAAAAGTGTTTATTATCTGCTCCATCAGTGTCTTGCCCACTCAAAGTAAAGCTACTTCTAAGGGTCTTTTAGAGCTGCTCTTCAATTTCTTTTTACTCTGAGTGCATTATTATTTTCCTATTTTGAGAAGTGTTCACTTCAGACAATCTGCTTGACTGAAACTAAGTCACTATACCTATCTGTCCACAGCCAAGTTATATGTAGTTACAGATTCCAACAGAATACCACAAGTCTATATTAGACTCTGCTTATTGATAAAATGATTGAACACAGAAGCGACTAACTCAAAGGTACCAGCATTAAGGATACCTATGATTCTGCAGTGACAAACTAACTGGAGGTGAAACAGTTTAAACTCCTTAAAATTTTAAGACAGAGTTGGCAAAGAAAGAGAGCAAAAGATTCTGGAAAAATGGCAGTCATATGTTGTTCCATTTATCTCCACCAGTAATTCCAATCTATCTTCCTCAACTAGGTCTATTGGTTGCTGGAGTATGAGAGGCCTTGGTTCTATGAAGGTCTACCTGAGACCAGGCTTGGAGGTCCTGGTATAGAACCTTAAAGTCTGATTACTTGGGGGAAACTAATGAGCATTATGAGATCTGTGCATGGACATGAAATATTTGAGATTGGTCTTCTATTAATATGTCTCAGTATGCCCATGTCTCTTGCCTTCAACATACCAAAATGGCACTGAAAGACTGGTAGTAGACCAGTCTCCTGAATCCATGAAGTTAGAAATGTACAAGTAGTAAAAAAGGGGCTACAACTTAAGAATTCCACATTCCACAAATAATCATTCACCTATCCAGGAAAAAGTAAAGTATCATAAATATTCAATAATTTGAGAACAATTAAAAAAGGATTCTAACCAAATAAATGAATCAAAAACAGAAAACTTACAATGGATGAAAATGGAAATAGTAAGCAATTGCACTTGTGATATATTATCTGTGTGTATGTATCAGGAATACAAGAAATTTAACTCTCTACATTTTTAAAAGGTTGAACTTACTTTAGTGAAAGTCCCCATTCCATCTAGAAATGTAAAATATAATCCTTTTAATTAAGGTTAAACCCTTCAGAGTAAACTCAGTTTGTTAAAGTTTCGATTCCTTTTCTCTTTCTCTCCCCAGTGTACTATCTTGGTTTTGAGGGTGCTTATGGAGTGGCATGCCTAGTGGATGAAATCTCCTTGGCAACTGTAAGAAAAGACATCTCAGTTGTTTAAACATCTCCTTCCCAGAGACCTTTTTCAGTGTTTTACTCTTCTGTTCCTCTCCATCTTTCCTCCCCAACCTGAATTCAGAGGATCTTCATCTCTTCTGGGCAGAAAGGTGGTTCTGCTTAATGCTCAGTCTCCCAGTCTTTCTGTCTTACACCTGGACCACAGTTTTAGAACACAGAAGTAAAAATTTTGATGTCTTTGTTCTCTGGTGATATGGAGTTAAGCTAAAACAAACAATTGCTCATGTGTAAGATCTGAAATGAGGAAAGGTCAAATAATAAAACTGAATGTGAGGGAAAAAAACACCTCAAGTAATCCACAGAACTTTTATGTTATTATTTAGCCACATTCCATCTTCTACCTTAAATCCCTGCATTATGATAAAGAAATTTCACACAGATGTTCCTCTACCCCACTTGCATCCCTGCAGAGAAAGTGGGAAACGGGTCCCTCTCCAAAGCTCATTGTTTCAGAAAAGCAATTTTCACACACAAACCAATACATGGCAATATGGGTGTTCGTTCTTTCAAACTGCCTACAATCTCATGAATAAATCTGGATGCTGGGTGAAATGAATTCTTTCCTCCAATCATATCATTCCAGGAGATGATGCAAATAGCAATATGATTTACCCACTGGAATAGATGAGTAAATAAGTTATGTTGTCATTATATAAAACGATACTTACTCTCATAAAATAGTCATAGTCATAGCATTTAGGAAATAAAAATATTAAGGTAGAAAAATTTAATGACTTGTCTAGAGAACAGCGTTAGAAGCAAAATTTCCAAACTAATGATTAATCATATCTCAGGAAGGTTTGTATTAAATCATTTGGCTGTTCTTAGGGTATAAGATGGAGCATCTCCAAATAAGTGTGCGTAACCACCACAGTTAATGTGAAGAGAATGCAAGCACGTAACAATGCTTTCTATTTTTTTTTTCTTTTTCAGTTCGTAAAATGCCTACAATAAAGATGGGTGCATAATTTGATAAATTAATATTTAGATTTTGGTACAGACATCATGAACTTCCAAATGCTGCTATTTCTTTTGATATTAGTAGTTTATTTATTCAACTAGCATTAAACTTAAATACTGGGTCTGGCACAAATAACAGCCCTTTTTTATTACAAAATCTATTATTACAAAATAATAAACATGTAATTTTGTAGCATAACAATATTACACTCAAGTACACCATATGACACTTTAGGTGAAACATTCAAATTAAAGCTATAAATTATTATACCAATATTACCCTACCAACCATATTCAAGCAGGCTTCACTTCTGCTGGACCCTGCATATACTTAGATGCCGAATCAGAAAATGCAATGTTTTTTTTTTAATTCCCTTAATTTTTTTTTTAGAACCAATATCATTATACAACAATATGGTGACTTTTTTTTAATCCTCACCCAAGGATTTTTTAAAATTGCTTTTAGAGAGAGGAAGTGGAGGAGAGGGGGAGAGAGAGAGAGAAGGAGAGAGAGAAAGAGAGACATCCATTGGTTGCCTTCTTGTATGCGCCCCAGCTGGGGAATGAACCCACAACCTGGATACACGCCCTGACCAGGAATCAAACCTGCGACTCTTTGGTTAATGAGATGACGCTCCAACCCACTAGCAACACCGGCCAGGGTGATGGTGCCATTTTTATATAGGCATTTGTTGCAATAAAGATGACAAATGATACTAAGTCAGATTGTAAGCACTTGCTAAAAGGAACTCAGTTACTATCTATACAGCCAGCTTTACTTTTTAAATATGGAACTCCAGCCCTGAAATTATCCTAATCAGAATTACCTATATCTATAACTTGAAAGAACTCCATAAATTAAATTTCACAATGACTTTTGGAAGAGTACACTGGCAAAGCTTAATATGCCGAGCCAAGATCATCGACTCAGACTTCACTGAAAGTAGGTATAGTCAGACCACTGTATATAGAAACACCACATCCCCAACAGCACCCTGTATGCTGATCTATGTGAATGACCTTCTGGTCTCTCCACACTTTCTTAGTGCAATCAGTATAGATGCGTACAGGATACTCTTTTATCCCCCAAACTCCTTGAGATTCAATATTCTTCCTCAGCTTATAGCTTCCAAAATTAGAAAAATAAAGAAATAGATATATAGATTAGAAAGATAGAGTTTCTACAGAGCAGTAAATCTTTCATTGCACGATCAGTATATAAAAGATAATTGTACATTACAAAATTGATTTTTCCAGGAATAAATGAAAAATAAAATACTGTAATTTTAAATAGAAAGAAATAGTAAACAGTCACTTTTCTGATCTACACTTAAAACATATTTAACTTAAAAAACAAGGTTATTAAGCTTTAAAGTCTCCCTTTTGTCAATAGGTAGTTTTTGCAAAACTTACCAAGTACCAGCATTGTGAGGACAAAATATCTAGATAAGCAGATACAAATGCAAACAATTATACAACAAATCAAAATTTTACCAGGGACAGGCCTGAGTCAGGGGACCCCCAATCGAGTTTGTTTCTTGGTTCTCGAGTTGCTTGCAAGAGACAAATTCAAGTGAGAGGCAAACACATATAGTGGAAATGAGATAGCAAGTTTATGTACAAAACTATAGGCAGGCACCAAGCTAGTCAGACTGCCCCACATAGAGAGGGAATAAAGTTGTTAGTAAGTTTGTTCTATACACTTGAGCTGAGGCTACAAGTAGGTACCTAGCTAATCTAAGTACCCAGCTATTGGGGTTCTGGGGCTATAGATCTTAGCCAGCTTCTTGGTGCTCCTCCTCCTCCCTGTTCTAAACCTAGGGAATAAAGTACAGTTACAATGGCTTTCTTTCTCAGCTAGTAAAGGCTTTTTCGTCAAGTTAATGAAATTGTTACGGAGGCTCCCTTTCCCAATACACAGAGTTTCAAAGACTCACTTCCTCCTGCGTTATTTTTGCTTGTGATGTTAGGAACTTGTGGCAATCTTTTTGGACCAGGCTCAGGACTGCTGAATTGATGAGTGTGACATGTCTCCCATTTGTTTCTAGCCTCCTATTTTAAGTTCTTTATTAAATTGTAATGATGGGGTCCTGCTTTATCTTCCCTCTGGCCACCCATTCCTAGTTGCTACCTAACAAAAATAGAACACTGAATCAGCAGAAGAAGTAATAAAATACTATGGGAGAAAAAGAGAAGATGCAATTAACGTCAAAGCAGAGGAAGAACTGAGTTGGGTCTTAAAGGATAGGTAAGATTTCAAAAGGCGAAAACAAGGGTGGCAAATGTGCCTCTGGCCTAAGGACTACATCCGAACACCAAGAATGCAAATGGAGGGCATGCTCTGAAACCATCAAATAGTCCAGTGGGGATAAGGGCAGATTTATATTTCTATCTCTTTCCTGAATCATAAAGAATTTTTATATAATAGTTAACAGTAAATTATGCCAAACTTCAAATTCTGAAAACAATCACATAAATTATTTTATGAAAGGCCCTGCTGATAGAGCTGGCTATGACTCTTCAAACTAACATTTCTTCTCATCTGTTTTCACTTTGTGATTTCTTTTTTGTTGTTGTTGTTTCTTCAGACATCTCTCATACCGAAATCTAAATTGCTGAAACATCATTGTCAGAAATGACTACACTTTTGTAACTTTAAGAAGAAAACAAAGCTCACTGAAGCCATCCAAGCAGACCTAGTGTGTTCCTCCGTCCTGGCACTGTGAACAGATTGCCACCACGTTGAGGCTCACAGTGGCTTATGCCTTAGTACGAAGTTTTGAACTGTCACAGAAGTTACAGGCTCCATGTTTTAAATGGTTCTGGATGCCTGGACACCATTTCCAGCCCAAAGTGCCTCTAATGAGAAAGCATAGAAAACCGTCTGTGTTCTTTAAAATCCCTATCTAGATGGCTAATGATAAGCTAACAAGTCATATTAAAAACGCCAGAGTGATTTACAGATTGTAAAATTAAGACAGTAATAATATTTTGACAGTTTTCATATGTAGAATAGCAGGGTGTTAAGAATGGAAATTTTACTATCTTAATTTCAACTGACACCCAGTAGCCAAGAACAATACAACAGATGCGAAGTATACCACATTCTATAGCAGGGTCAGGAAACTTACTCTGAAAAGGACCAGATAATAAAAATTTTAGGCTTTGTAGCTCATAAGGTTTTACTCACTCAAATGTGCCATTGTATAAGATAACATGTAAATGAATGGGTGTGGCTGTGTTCCAATAAAACTTTATAGATACTAAAATTAGGATTTTATATGACTTTCACATGTCACAAAATATTATTCTTCTTTGAATTTTTTCCCAACTGTTTAAAAGTAAAAATCATTCTTAGAATATGAGTCATACAAAAACAGGTAGCAAGCAAGCAGGCCAAAGTTTGTCAACTTCTGTTTTATAATAAGGTGCTAGACCAACTATGGAAGGCATGCTAAAAGATAATAAAATAAATGTTAACAGCATTCATGATCTTCAACTTCAATAATATATAAGTGATAGAGGTTTGACAGAACCTCTAACATAATATATATATTATACCCACAGACACATATATATATAGTCATTCCTTGAGGGGATAAAAAGAATTGTTGAAGTGTGTGGCATTTTCTTTTTTCTCCCTTGTACAATTTCCCCTCTACCTAAAGGCAAGAAAATAATTGGAAAGTTAAAGAGGCTGAAGCAAATTTTTTGCTTATGAGAATGTTCTGCATATGTTATGTATTTGCTTAGTCCTCCCAATATCAGGAGAGGCAGGGTGCTTCCCAGTACACAGAGACAATGTGCTTGCCTTGAAATTTTGGCTTAAGATGGCAAAGAGAAACAGGGTTGCACCAGTATACGGCAGTACTTCCATCCATGACGAACCAAGAAAGCATGTTCTGGCTTAGGCCAAGAGAGGTACCCAGCCTAAATTCATTTTAAAGAGATACTATCCAAGAAGATTGCCCAAAGGGGTAAAGAGGCTCCAACAAAGAAAATCTGTGTGGGGTCCACTTTTGGAAGTCAAGGGTTTGGGCATCTGTGGCAGATTTGAAGACCTTAGACCTATGTATCACCTGCCTCAAGGAAACTATAGTTAGAGTCTCACACCAGCAACGGTTTAGAAAACCCAGAAGCAACCCGTGAGAGAATCAGTAAGCATACACCTTCCAAGTGAAGAGAAAAACAATGACAGATTATAATTATGACTGCCACCTAAATTTATGCCTCTTTCTCCTAAATCACTTTCTGTACAGAGAAGCATAGGGAAAGGAAAAGGAAGAAGGGAAGAGGGAGAAAGGATGAAATGACCAAAAAAACTCTTGCCTTTCTTTTTTTCCAAGTTTCCTAACCTGAAGCCTACCTGAGGTTTGAATTATGTAATTATTTCTCCATCACAGGCATCTTAACCTTAATAAGACCAGAGTCTAAAAGGAACTGGAGAATTTTTTATCTAAGAAGGGCTACAAAAATTTTGTGACATACCTGATTTCACCCAGGAGAAAACAAAAAAAGAATTATTTGGCAAAGAAAATTTATTTGCTTAGCATTAGGTGTTCACACGGAGTGGCAGAGAAGAATAAATTTGGCTTTTGCTTACACTCTATTGTTTTCCACTTGTTCAATAAAGAGAACAAGTCATAACTGGCAAACTTATAATAAAATAATTCTTTTCATTTATACTTTTCTAATCCAGAATTAATGGCAATGACTTAAGTTCTTAGAAGCAAAGATAAAATTATTAAATTAAGTATACAGTCCTACACCATAATTGCACTTTGGTTTTATATTGACATAACATGTTCCTTTTGCCTTTGGTACTACATGTTGATCATCACAGAAGCAATTTCAATATTTTTTAAGTAAAAGTGATGAAAGAATCTAATGAATTTCTCAAAAGCAGCCTATTTTTCAAAGGTGATGGTAATGTCATCAAATGTCTATTTTCTGAAATTTATAGGTAGAAATGAATCATTCTTCACTTAATATTAATTATGGAAGGAGATATGTACTATTTTCAAGATCTGTTTTTGACAATGTTGTCAAGCTATTACATTTATAGTAAAGAATAAATTTGGCAGGGAGTTGTAAATGGCACAATTGTAATAGCATTCACATTTTTCTGTATTTCGAGAAGTTGCATAAATGCAAGCATTCTTGCCATTTTTAAGAGAGCAAGGTTTTGTATCAGGGGCCGCTTTGAGGCAGGGGGCAGCATAGGAAGAACTCTGCGGCTGCGCTGCTGGTACTGGCCAGCGTCTAGCATCTTGGTTGCCAGGAAAGGCTTTTTGTCACTTAGGTAGAATGAACAGCAAACCAAGGCGGGGAGAAGGAGGGAGACGTCTCACCCACTGACTCAGCAGTTCTGAGTTTGGTTTGATAATATTGCCAGGTGTCCCAACATCACAAGAAACACTATGTTAGCAAGGAAGGAGGGAAGTTCTTGAAATTCTATGTAGCATTCCCACTGTCTGGGAAAGAAAGCCTTGAAACTGTGCTTTCATCCCGAGGCCTGAAATGCGGGAGAGGGCCCACAGTGCCCAAAGAAGCAGCCCATAAATAACTTTGGGTAACTGTCCCAACTTTAATTAACTGCCTCCTGTAATGTATCTGTTTTACAACAAGATGAACAAATGGAGTGGGAGCGAGATAAGGATCCAGAAACAGAGCACCACACACACCTAAGTTAGGGTAGTCACATCCCCACCCCCACCCCCGCCACCCCAGGGAAGCTGGCACCACATTTACCTGCTCATCAATATGTAACTATTTTTACTCCCACCCCACCAACTACATAGGTCCTCAGAACAAAGGACTCACTCTCTTGGCTCTCTGGCTGCCTGGCCTTAGGCCACCAGGGGACCTGCCACCCAGGGGCTTGCCACCCCGGCTTTCAGTTGCCCTAACTTTTGCTGCCCTGCTTTGCCCTGAACCTATGCCTTTCACGCCCACCCCCCACCCCAGCTAGGCCCGTTCCCTTCCATGGGAACGGATCACTAATAAACTCTGAATGCACGCTGATAGATTTGCTGATCTGTAATTCTTTACATGAGTCATTAAGAAGAACCAGGTCTCTCCCGTCAACAAGCTTACAACTCACCCTTCAAGCAAAGTTAACGTGAATGAAATATGCAAATTCACAAGTAGGATTTATTTTATTACTTGCTATCCTAGGTCAAATATAATGTTCACTTCCTGTACGTAGGTAGGGTGAACATAAAGTTCATCTTTTAAACCAGGGGAAAAGGAAGACATTATTAATTATTACAAGACAGACAACATATATAAACTGGGGCATCACTGTACAAACTGTATTTATGGTCACCTTGCCTGTAATCGACAGGCCATAAATAAACTTCCAAAATGTCTTTTAAACAACTCAGAATCTGTCAATAATATACTTGTAATAAGCAACTTCAGTTTAGCAAAAATACATGTATTCATATATATGCATGTATATTCATATACATGAATACATATGCATATATATTAAGTATATAACAAGTATCTTCATAGTTTAGCATATACATATTCACATATATTCATTCCTTACACGTGATTTCCAAATAAATTGTGGATTTGAAGTGTTTTTCTTACACACCACAGGCATAATGTTTGGCCTTGACAAGCTTTGGGCTTATGGCAGTTCTCTTTCTCAGCTCCCCAACTCTGATCTCCAGACAAATAACAAGAACATCGTGATGGGGGTTACTGCTGCTTTTTAATTTCCATAATGGATGTCGATAAATATCAAGGAGATGGGAGGGGAAATACTCACTTTAGGCGAAGGTTGGGGAGCTAGGCTGCTTTCGCAGTCTTTTCATTTTACTAGATGACTTGGGATTTGGAAAATTAAACATTTCAAAGATTAAAAGGACTTGGGAAAATGATTTAATAATCACGACAATAATTTCCACAACTTACTTCACAGTAAGATCCAAGTCTCATTAAATTCAGTCACAGACGAATGAGCTAGAAATGTGTGGCTGAGCACCCCAAACAAAGGGGACTTGCTGAAGTTATAAGCAAACAGAACAAAAGCACCTTCATCAGCTTCAAGTGAGCAAAGACACTGAGATAAAGCCCTTGCACTGAAATTGTGTCTAACTAGTTAATGATATGTTAGAGGGCAATGTTATCATTTTCTTGATATAAATGGTTTTCCCATTTCCTCCCTTATTTGAAGGCCTTTCTTACTCCAAACTTCTCAAACTAGACCCGAGGCTCAAAGCAGTTTGAACGCAACAGGCAATCACTGCTTCGGACACACACCTAGAATTGACCTGTACCTCGTGGGAGACATCCCGAGTCCTGGAAACTGGGTGGCCAGGAGCTCCAGGCCTCTGCCAGCCCATGTGATCTGAGCATTGCTGGGGAGCGTCTCTCCCTGCAACTTCAGCTCAACACCAGATCTGTGCTCCTTACCTCCTACTTTTTCTCCTTATCACCTCCATGAATTTTAAGACTAAATAATAGAAATCTTTGATATCTAGTATCATTCACCCTTCTTTTTATATGACCCAGTTCAGCAGCTCCTCCCACTTCCTATAATGGCCTTTCCGAACCCTCATCAGTCTCCTCAGGCCTGCTCTTTTCTACTTATGAAAATAGTGACGCCCCATTTCTTTTTCCTGCACTTACACAAGTTATTATGTCTTCATTCCTACAAATCTTCTTTCTGATGCCTTCTGTGTTTCAGGATCAATTATTTTACATCTGATCAGACCCATACCCTCTGAGACTTGCTCTCGGTTACTTCTACATCCTGTAACTTCTCACTTTCTCTCTGCTCTCTTCCATGGCCCTAACCTGTAAACACGTGCACCGTCCTTCCATCTAAAACAAACAGGGAAAAGACATCAATGGAATAAGCAAAATCTCTTAATTCTGTTCACTTTCTAGTTCTCTTTCTCATAATAATAAAACGATATTTTGTATCCACTCTTCAAGTCCCTAAAATTATACTTCTATCTCTGCTTCTAACATTTCTCAGTCTGTAATTACTTTTATTCACTTATTAATTGCTCAATCCAAGGTCTTCAATGTCAAACACTTTCCTTGGTGTCTAGGACAGCATCCTTTAGTGATTATTTTTTAATCTCACCGTCTATTGTTCAGTTTCCCTACAGGTCCCTTTTCCTCCTATCGCTCCTTCAGCATGTGTGTTTCTTAGCCCACAACACTGTCCATGTATGCACTGGGCACAGCCGCAGTTTCCTGTTCTCTTCTGATAATTCCGTACTAAACAGCCTATGAAGACTCTTTTCTGAGATTTAAATATGTATGTGATGCTTATTCCCAGATGCTTCTACCTGAATGTAGTACCACAGATATATTTACCTCACCATATTACGATTTAACTCCTTCTTCCCGCACCCCCCCCAACCTTCCCCCCGCCCCCCCCCGCCCCCCGCAAGCCTGCACTGACTGTTTCAGGATGGTCACAATGAGCAGTCCAGTCATTGAGGTTAGAGACCCATGAG